>JABUQX010030351.1:0-37500 GCA_015478945.1 Trachelipus rathkii
TATATATCATATAGTAACGAATAGCCCCCTCCCCTCCTATGAGGAAACAGCGACTCTTGAATTTGTCCACCACAGCGAGTCTGACCCAGAGATCTGTCAGAAAGCCCTGGGGGCTGAATTTTTTCCTGTTTTTAGTATAACTTTATAAATTTGTTTGAGGGAAGTGAAGTCTAGTATTTTGGTAAATTGGTTAGGTTTTGTGGCCAAGTTCATTTATTATATATATCAAATAATCCTTTTCTTAAAAGGAATCTTGAATTTGATGATTGTTGAATTGTCATGAAATTACAATTGTGTCTGAGGATGGAATGTGAAGGTTTGACATGTTGTGCTAACTTGTATTTGGGGGGAGCAGAATGTGATAAAAGGGGATGTAGGATCTTGGTTATGTTGCAATGGGCAGCTTGTGGGCTGATATCTGTTGTTCAGGATAGAGTGCATGCAGCACAAGTTTTATGTAGTGCATCACCCTCTTGGTATGGTGTGTGTATAGTTGTTAGACCAAGCAGGGTGTTGAAGTCACTGCACAGTATAGATTTGATATTGTGCTTTGGCAGATGGATCAGGAGCATACCCTTGAGAGCAGTGTTGAGAGGTTGTTGGTGGAATGTAAATCCTTTCTATAATCTATACTACCTATATATATATAATATATATATATAATATATCATAAATAATATATATATATTACAATATAAATTAGTATATAATATAAATATACTATATATATATATATATAGTTATATATATATAATAGTATATATATAATATAGATACCTCCACATGATATCTGTTGATATAGAGTCTGTATTCTAAGTCTAATTCTTCTTCTTTAATTTCAATTTCTGATTTCAAATCCATTTTAATAAATATATATATTTTAAATAAATATATTCCAGATAATTAATATTCTGCAAAACAAAGTAAAAAAAAATCCTTGAGTACACAGAAGAAAAAAAAATCAAATCGTAAAACTAAATTCGATTCAATTCTCAAAGTACATTCAATCAATGTAAATAGCAAATATATTTGATTTGCCATGATATTATTTTGAAAAAAAACGTAAATAAATTGATAATTAAAACTTTTAAATTAAATTTTAATCTTTAAATCAGGCTCATGAATTTAAATTAATACATAACTGTAAACAAATGGAACTACTTCATATCGCGTACGAATTACTGATTTGCGACCCAACAATTGAATTTATATACAAGGCCTCCAAAACGCAGGTTTTCATTTAATTTGTATCAAAAATGGATGCCATGATTCGTCTTTATATACAAGTGTGTATTGTTGCGCCGTAGCTGCCATCTTTCTTACATGTAAATTATTTAATCTTGTATATTCTGGTGTAAATGTCTTTATAAAAATAGTGAAAATAGACTATTACCACATATTCAACTGTTTCAGACGTGTTAACTGTGTTTCATACAGTATAATAAATAAAAAAATATAATTATTTTTGGGAAAAATAGGCCTTATAATGGCAATATACTCGCATACTTTGTGTTTCATTATTTCTGCACCAAAATATTTTTACGGATTTGTTTATCTCGCCCAAGTTTATTCATTATGTAGTTTGTTCGTTACAAGTGTTGATGCCATTAGAAGACAAAAAATAAACTCAGACAGTAACCAAGCCGACTGGCCTATCAAAGATTGTCCAATGTCAAAGCTAATAGAATCCAATCATCAAACATCTCATGGCAAAGTTCACAAAGCACCCTAGGCTTGTCAATAACTATAACATAGTATACCATGCCATAATTTAAAAGCACTTAGTTTGTTTTCCCTTACTGTCAAGCTCTATAGGTTAATAATCATTTTCACAAATAATTTTTTGTGACATGACCAAGAAAGATTCTCGCAATTAGGAACAGCTTACAGCCCAATACCTAAACTAAATATCTCTTGCGTCAGTAAAACCTATAGCGAACTATACTAAATTCCATAAATACGTCTAGTAATTCTCATCATATATATATATTATATATATATTATATATAATATATTATATATACTTATATATATAATAATAGCTTAATTATATATATATATACATATATATATATATATATACTATATAACTTATATATATATAGATATATAGCTAATTATTTACAAAAGGCCTCTAAACAGATTTTGATGAAAATCACAGCATAGATCTAGAAAAATAGTAAGAAAATGACAAGAAAAGATTATTTGTTGGTCTCTTTAGGGAAAAAAGTTACAGCCTGCAATAGTCTCGAGAGCAAATTGCCAAATACCGTTTTTTTTACGCTTTGAAAAATATGATTTTTTTCTTTTTTATTCATCCTCTTTGAGGGGTTCGAGCCGACGGAGGGACAGAGGGGGAGGAAGTCCCCATAGGCACGAGAAAACCCCGACTCTATCCCATCGTTCTGTGTTTACCGTGCGTATTCGCCCATTCTTAAAAACAAAAATTCAACATTGAACCCTTTGCTCCTCTAGTCGGGAGTAAGCCGGCTATCTTCGAATGTCAACAAAACTAATATTTTCAACAATGTTTATGAAACAACTTTAATTTAATTAAAAACGCGTTATTTTGTTTTTGTTTTAATCTTTCCGGTAAAAATCGTCCCTTGATAATAAAATGATATATTATTTCGTGTAAGTGGTCGATAGTTTTCAAGTTACATGCCTGAACTTTTCCGGGATGCTTGACCTTATATATACTATATATATATAGATATATAAATATATCATATTATATATATATAATATACTAATATATTATAATATATAGTATACTAATATATATAATATATATATATATACTATATATTTTTTTGTTGTTTTTTTAATAAAAGTTAATCCACACCTCACAGGCATAGCCCTATTCAAGGAGGACAACTTCTCTAGGTAATTCTAGGATCCGGAATATTGATCGAACCCGCGACCTTGCCATGCGGCTCCGTCGCCGGAACATTATAATATATATATATATATATATTATACATACTATATATATAGTTATATATATATAGTATATATAGATATTATATATATATATATATATATATATATATAATATTATATAAATATGGTTGATCCAGGGCAGGGTAACCAGGCCAATCGCCCTGGCCCCGCCACCTATATAGGGCCTCGCGCGCAGCATAGGCTAACAGATTCATCCCAAGGTAGAATTGTACCCAGAGGGTTTGTCACCCCCAATTACTCATATGAAAATCACAGGATATAGCACTCTAAAAAAATTTAATCAATAATGGAATAGTTGAAAACGAAAAGTTGTCGCTCTCGTTAGTGACAAAAGAAACTACAGCCTCTCAAAAGTTGTTAAAACTCCTAGCATTTCTTAAAAAAAAAAAAAAAAAAAAATTTTAAAAATCACAGGATAACTTTAAAAAAATAATAATGAAGAATAATGAAAAATGAAATCAGCAGTCTCTTACGGAAAAAAGTTAAGCCCTCTCAAATTTAAAAGGTTCCCATAAGACTTCTTTTTAAAAAAAATTAGTGGACCTCATGCTCGTATTAGGGCCATCCTAGTTCAGGTTATGATAAGATTTGTTAATTCTACATAGATTTTCTCTGTGTATACCTAACAAAACTTATTGAATAACGTAAAGCGGGGTTATACTGTGGCGCCAGTTTGGCCACATGTTTATGCTTGCCAAACATTCCCCAAAATATCTTCTTGAAAAGGAAGTTCAGATATATAACAAATTAATTATTTCCATACTAGGGAGTACTCACCAAAAATTTGAGGCCCTTCACTCTTGTAGTGGCTGTGCAGGAGGGTCAAAAGGGGGGTGGCCAAAGTTACCCCCAGCAAGGGGGTAACTTTGGCCACCCCATGCCAAAGTTGCCCCAATTCATGCATATGCCTACTAATCACTACGTGTATTGTACTTGACTGACATATTCCTTCATACTGCCTTTAGTTATTGCTTAATATCACCGGGTATATATCATTATCTCTTTCTCAACTTACTTATCAAATTAAGTTCCCAGGTTTTTTGGGTATCTTTCTTGAAAATTACATGCACAGCAATTTGCTTTATAAATCATATACATAATTATAAATTCTTTGATTGAAACAGAAAACTAGAAATAAAAGTGACTACCTAAGTTGTCAGACACCTTTTAGGTTTTCTGAAAACAATACCTTCCGTCTCTGGATTAGTGTTAGTGGAGTGGAGTATGGGGTTACAATGCTTCAAATGAGTCTGATGGCGAAATAACAGACCTTGTCCTCAGCAAAGTCTAGCTCCTGACCATTTATCAATACAGCCTTTAAGAATCTTTACATTTTATCTTCTGAACCTCTATTTTATTTAAATTTTGTGAAAAAAAAATGATATAAACAATGAAGCCAAACAATGTAATAAAATACTGGACAAGAACAATGGTTGAAAGAAAAAAATGACCAAAAATCTTGATAACTGAGGAAGAGAAAAAACATGAGATCAAATACACAAACATTATCTCACTTATCATATAAAAAATAAAACCCCGCTAGTCATTTAATTTAAGCAGCATTTAGCCCTCGTTGACCTCCACGAACTTGCGCAAAGCTCTTCCCCCATAAACCATCAAATTGGGGGCGGCCGAGAGTACTCCCTCCCATTTCAACCATGTCTAGATCAACAGTTTAACAATTTGCAAATTGTAAAAATTGTGAACATTTTTTGATTCCTGATAATCTTTTCAGAACAGGTGCTAGCATATAAAAAATTGGTGATTTAAACTTTTGAGATGATAATTCATAAAAACCAAAGAAGGTGAAACCCAATCAGATTTGCAAAAATTTTGGGAAAAATGCTTTGTACACTACTTGAACTTTGTTACACTATGACGTTCTATAAAAGTGTACAACAGTTCTTCATAGTTATTTTAAGGAACCAAACTGTGTCAGAGAGCATATTTTACCTTCTAAAAATAAATATTTATCCAAAAAATATAGCTAACAAGTTTGAGCCAGGGTGAAAATGGCCAATAAGGTTGTCACCGTATGAACAAAGTTACTGTTGGCCAGTTGGCCACATGTTCTCATGGCTTGCCAAAGACGATCTCAAAAAACCTATCTGCTTTAAAGAGAAAGTCTTAATAGATACGAAATTAATTCATCTGAATACCTAGGGCGAGTAGCCTCACCAAAAATTGAGGCCCTTCCGCTCTTGTAGTGGGCTTGCAGGGAGGGTCAAAAAGGGCGTGGCCAAAGTACCAGCAAAGTGCGTAAATTTCTGCCGCCCATGCTCGAAAGTTAACATCCCATGTATGCAAAATTGTCATTGCAGTACCTATGATTCCTTATATTGCCTACGTTTTATCTAGTAGTAAATAATATTCTTCAATAATATTCTAAACGTTTTAAGGTTGTTTTGGGTATCTTGTCTTAAATCTAATTGCACGATATTGCCTTTATAAAAATCAAAAAATAAAAATCACCTTTTTGAACCAAAAACTTTTACAAAAAAACTTAACTAGCACTAGGACAGACAACCCTTTAGGGGTCTGAAAACACATACGCCCTTGGATGTATTAATGGGGATATGCTGACATTTACAATGTTTCATGGATCAATCGGAGTGGCAAAAATCACAGACTTGTCTCAGCATTTAGTGCCTGACCATTTTAATAGCTACGGCTTTAAATTTTAATTTATCTTTTAATATGAATGTTTTTAAATTTATGTGAAGAACAAAAAGAATAAATAAATTTAAAAAAAAATGAAAAAAATTGAAAAAATGAAGACTATTCATGAATAAACAATGAAAAGGGTAATTAAGAAAAAAAAATATAGATATAAAAATATTTTCATATTTAAATAATAAAACCCTATATATTTAATTTAAGGGCATTACGCGACCTCAACTGGCAAAAGTTGCCCCATAACCATAAAATGTGGGGTGGCCAAAGTTACCCCTCCCATTTCAAATGTTAATAAAATTTAACATGTTGCAAATTTTAAAAATTTTAACATTGATTATTATTCCTGAGCTCTTTCTGAACATGTTTGTAGATATAAAAAAATTGGTGATTTAAACTTGCAGCAGATAAATTCATAAAAACCAACTGGAAGGTGGGAATAAAATCAGATTTGCCAATTTCTTTTGGAAAAATGTTTTAACTCTGTTAATTGTTAATATAACTTTATAAAAAAGTGTACCAACAGTTTATATAGTTATTAGGAACAAATGTGTCAGAGAGCATATTTTACGAAAAATAAATATTTACAAAAATATACTTGTGTATGTTTTCTATGAAAAACTGCCTAGGACCACGCAAAGCCCAGTGCTGCCATCCGCCAGGACCCTGCAAAGCTAGAGCTTGCCACTGTATATATATATCAATCATAATACATTAAATATATATATATAATGATCATATAATATATATATAATATATATATATATTATATAGTCAGACTGGATACATAGAAAAACAAAATTCCGTTTAACTTTTTTTTTTCTCTCCTCAACACTGACCATATAGAAATTGCTTATGGTGCCTATACATGTTATTGAGGTCGCGTGCTTAGTGAAGTATGTGAATAGGTAGTTAAAAAATTTTTTATTTTATTTTAAAAATTCAAAAAAACTAAGATTTTTTTTTACCCCATTTGAAGATATAAAAATGGGGTAAAAAAAAAAACAAAACATGGGGGTAAAAAAAAATATTACTTTCAAGCTACCCTTTCAATGCTCTAGCTGTTTTCCCTGAGTGCTCATGCTACTTTCCTGAGTGTTTTCACCCATACCCCCTTTGTCTAGTTCATTACTTTCATGAGCATTTTCGTCCCTACCCCCCGGTTCTAGCCTCGTTTACATTCAGACTACTTCCAACTTTTATGCAACCTTTAATAAATAACACATCCAGGTAAAAAAAAAAAAAAATGTGTTTTTTACCCCATTTTGGAAAATTTGATTGTGGTAAAAAAAAAAAAATTTGCAAGGAGACATCCAATAATTTTCAAAAAAAATTAATAGTTTGCCCAAGCTTCCTCCATCAATATGTAGTAACTACCAAATAAAAAAATTAAAAAAAATGTAATACATTTGAAATGGTTAGCAAAAGTTGTAAAAACTGTAAAAAGGTTTTGTAGCCATTTTTTAACTGGGGTTCGACATTTGTTATCGCTGATTACTGTCAATTTAGAGCAAGCACCCAGTTTTCTTTATGGCATTTTTATAGATAATAGACGGCTACCAGAATAGCCCATAAAAATTTCAAAAAAAATAGTTTTATCAGGAAAGGGGGAGGCGGTTTTGTTTTTTCTTTTTACCCACCAACCTCAAACTTTTTTTACCCCCTCTGACTATATATATATATATGATATTTATGTAGGATACTATATCGTACTTTCATTTAACATATGTGTTAGTAAAAGGTTTATTTAACTATAATTGTATTTGTTATACTATATAATATATATATATATAATATCTATATATATTTATATTATTCTAGCAATTTTATAATCTAAATAGGTATATATCATCATATATGTTATATCAACTGTCTTTTAAAAAAAAAAAATAATAATTTTTGAACCAGAAAATCTGTGAAATTTTTGTAATCATTATCATTTTGCACAGTTAGCTACCCAATAAATTGTTTTTTATTATATGACTATGTTAAGTATGCAAGTTTGGTCAATTATTTAAATGAACCAACTATAGACACCTGTGACATTCCCAACCACTAAAGATTACCTAGTTGATACCATTAACACATCTAGCAACAGAAACAAAGCAGTATACTTTCAAAGAAGTATAGTCAGATGAGGAATAGTGAAATAGAAATAGCTTTGTAAGTTGTAACTGATAATGCAGCCAATATTTCAAAAATGAGAACAGGGCTATTAAAAGATGAGAATTGCGACTTGATTTGCATTGTTGGTTCAGCTTAAAATTATTAACAAAATTTATTATTATTATTATTATTATTATTATTATTATATTATTATTATTATTATTATTATTATATTATTTTATTATTATTATTATTATTATAAAGGACTATCTTCTCTTGCTAATAACAACACAATATCTAAGCAGCTTTAGAAAAATAGAAGGCTCAACACTTGTGATCAAAGGAATTGAAAATTTAAAGAATGAATGACTTGCCATAACTCCAACTCATTATTAGGCCAGCATTATGCATCCCCATTACAGAGAAAATTATCTAAATTAGTGCAATTAATAAAATTGGGTGCAGAGTATTTGAGAAAGTAAATGTATGAAATGTATTTGTAGTAAATTTATGAAATTCTATTTTTAATATTTAAATATGCTTATAATAATAGATCACATAGCTATATCATAAACTTAAAAAGATTACAAAAAAATCTTTTTTTTTTGAAAGATAAGAATATATGGCCTTCCTAAGCGCACTTGTATACCGGAAAAAAAAAAAAAAAAAAGAAAAGAAAAGAAAGGAAATTGCCATCAATATTCAGCATTAGCCACAATTACTGTAGTGTTTTGGCTAACTCTATTATGAGGTGAAAGAGCTTGAAAATTATTATGTATTAACATATTTGCCCATTATGACATTACTATATATATATATATATATATATATATATATATATATATATATATATATATATATATATATATATATATTATATATATTATATATATATATATATATATATACTAATACTATATATATATACGGTATATTATATATATAGTTATATATTTATTATATATATATTATAATATATATATATTATATATATATGTATATATATACTTATATTTGATAGGACAGTCAACCATTCTAGAGTTGTCTACACTTTATGCAAACGTAGATCCATCTAAGTTTTGTTTAGGTATGTAGCATTGGTATAGGTAGGTCTTGGTTTAGTACCTTGCTAGTTCAGGTTATGGTAAGTTTTGTTAAGTATGCACATAGTAAACCTGTGTATACTTAACAAATCTTATCATAATTTGAACTAATAGGAACCTAAACCGAGACCTAACCTATATGGATTGTCTATGCTGTAGACTCTAACCTACCTTAGATAGGTCTGTTGCCATAATCATAGACCTAATCTAGATTGTTTGACAGACTCTAAATTGAATAGTTTAGCGTAAGCTATAGATATTTGCTACATTATTAATTAATGTTATAGGCCTTACAGAGACTTCCAATAACTTTTATTAATTATTTCGGTGCATTTCCAGTATTCTCATAAAAAAATTATGAAAATTTGTAGAAAAGCCAAGTGATTTTAAAAATGTTGAGTTTGAGTCATATTTTAAAATGATATAGCCAGCAAAAAAATATTCCTATTGCTCAGCCTTAATTAGAATTATAGTTATGTTAGAGACAAAGTTTATTTATTAAAATTATAAGGTGAAGGAGTTAAAAAATTATAACAAAAGTTAGAAATGAAATTATTCAGTCAATAAGTAAGGCAGAGAAAGGGCAGAAATAATATCAATAAAGACCAACAAGTTTTTAAAGTAAGATAAAACCTACAGGTTCAGATATGGTATTGGTTAATATTTTCAATGCTTATTTTGCATCAGTGTTTACTGAGGAAAGATTGGATAATATTATAGACTAATAGTTTGAGTAGGCTTGTAATAAGCAAGCTTACAGAATTGGAAATTCAGTTGAAAGAAATTAAACCTTTACTAGACCACAATGACATAGATAAACCTCCTGATGGTCTAGATAGTGGAATTCTAAAGGAAGGTAGTAGTAGTAGTACTGCAAAGGCTCTGTATTTGATTTATAAGTGATATGTAACATTTTTTAAAATACCAGGGGTTGAAAAACTGCATATGATTTGCCTATTTATAAGGAACATGCACACAGCGACAACACATTTGTAAACCTATATATATATATATAATATATATAATTATATATAATATATATATATATCTATATATTATATATATATATATATATATATATATTATATAATAAGAATATTATATAATATAAAAAAATATAATAATTATATATTTTTTTTTTTTTTTTTTTTTTTTTTTTTCAGGATTTGTAAAATTTTTAGGATTAATGAAAGTGTTTTAAAATACTTTGGGTAACTTACACATTTCATTCTTTGCATTCACCTTGGCATCTTGTACAAGAATAATTTTGGTTTTTAATAGCAATCATGAAAATGTTTTACTCTACATGATAAATATTTTAAAATGTTTCTCTTCAACTGTCCGAAATGCCATTTCACACATCAGAACTTTCTTAAATTGTTAAACAATTTAAATATTGAACATAGTTATGAGAGAAACTTTACATTCAATTGCCTACTTAGTAATAAAAGGAACAGAAAAAAAAATGAATCAAGTATAAATCTACAAGTTTCTATGACTGATTATAACAGTATATCTTTGAATAATAATGAAAATAATGAAAAATATTTGAAAAATGAAGAAGAAAAAAACAATTCTTTGCTTCATAGTGCCAATTTAGATCATGGATCAGTGGATGACGATGCTTTATATTGTAATTCAAAAAGAGTTTGTGATCCTGAAAAAAATAATGAAGTAATAAAAAATGATGTAGCATGCAGTGAAACATTGGAGCGTCAGAATGCAATGACGTCAAATGATGCATTTTGTAAAACTATTCAGTCTCAGTCTTCTGAGAAAGTAGTTTTCTTTGAAAATCAGTCAAATAATGTGTACACTACATATCAGTTGCCTCACATTCATGAAAATTCTCTTCAGCAATTATTAAATAAATCTTTGAAAAGTCAGCTCTTGACAAAAATATATGACAGCTTTTACCAAAAGAATATAAGGTAAGTACAAATTTGTAAAATACATTTTTTCTATTTTAAAATTACTTACTAAAAAATTTGCTTGGAATGAATTATTTTTATAATAGTTAAAACAATTAAATAAATTAATATGGACAACAGATGTTTCAGGTTGTAGTATTTTTCCATATTATAACAACTACCCACCCTCCCACCCCTACTCTTCACAAAATATAATATAAATTGTTTAGAGAATAAAGCTTCTTCATTTAAATAAAAATTATTATTATTATATATTATTATATTATATATATATATATATTAATATATAATTATATTATTATTGTATTATTATTATTAATTATATATTACTATATTATTAATATATTATTATTATTATTTATCTGTTAGTACCATTGAATCAAAGCAAAGAAAATGAAGTCATCTGGAAGCAATTCAAATTTTGAGAAATGGTTTGACATTCCGAATTATAAACCAGTGATGAATAGTGATGATGAAGATATAACCCTAATTGATAGTCATAATTGTGAGAAGAATTGATAAAATGATGATTGAACGTTTTGGGGAGTTGTGTGGTGTGAAGAAGGGCGTAATTGACAGAATAAACAAGAGTGAATTATTAAGATGGTTTGGACTTTTTAAAAGGATGGATGATAGTCGGTTGGTTAAGAGGATGTATAGTGGTGAGTGTGCTGGGAATCGACCAGTTGGGAGACCGAAGAAAAGGTGTATTGAATCAGTAAATGTATGCGAGTTTGGCAGAGATTGCAAGAAAAGTACATAAAAGGAGTGGCTGGGTTTTGTGAGGGGGATTGTGTGACCTCTGGCCCAAGGAATTAACATAAAATTGACGGGATACCACGTGAAGCCCTTGCTTAGATTTTTTTTGTGATGAGCTGACCTCTAACTTAAGGGGATGGTAGGGAGAGGCTTTCCTTTCGACTTACGTCATGTTCATCTACTTTTTCTATTTCTGGTGTATGTTGCACACCTCACTTCCAATTTGGGTAAAACTTACCCTCTTATGATTTAAAATATATATATAGATATAATATAGATATATATATATATATATATAATATATATATATATATATATAATATTTTTATATATATATATATATATATATATACAGAAATTGTATCTTTTGAAAATAGCCAAGAAAGTCGTTTGGCGAAACTTGCAGCTCATGTGGCCATTTTACTCTCAGAAGATGCTAAATGGAGTGTTGATATTAAGGTATTATTATTATTATTATTATTATTATTATTATTATTATTAATTATTAGATTATGAAGATCCGGATCACAGGAAACTCAAAATATTCCTTTATATTCCCAAGACTGGGAGGAAGGTGCGTGAAGAGCATCGGAAAAGAAAATCAGTAGAAGAACATGACATAATCGTAAGAGAAAAGCCGCAGCCTACCGCCCCTCAGTACCAATTAATTAGTGGAACTCATCGCAGGTCAGAAGAATCCACCCTAAAGCTTCATGGACAGCGATGGACTCTCACTATGATAGATCGTCAGTGTTAAGGTTCTCCCTTGGCCCAGGTGGTCACAACCATACCCCCTCACAATCCCCGCCATTCACTCCCGTTATACACCTTTCTTCTCGCCTTACCAAACCACATTTCTCTCCCTCCAGGCATTCCTTTACGACTCAATCCACTTTTCTTCGCTCAAAGCCGGTCGGTCCTAACACCACTGCCACTATACATCCACTGTAACCACCGACATCATTCATCCTTCCATATGACCAAACCATCTCCACATACTTCATTTAATCTCTCATTTACCCATTTCTTCACCCACCACACACTCTCTAATAAGTTCATTCCTCACTTTATCAATTCTTCTCACACCTAGCCACACCCCTCAAGATTGTCCATGTGAACACATTGAACTTTAGATCTATACTTCTTATTCCAGACCAAGGTCCCACTACTATACAATAAAACACAGTAACAACATGACCCTATGAAAACCCAGCAACACTATTCAAGACTAGTCCCTTTACATTCACCAACCAGAAATTTAATTGCACCAGCCACCTTCCACATTCACAACTTTCCTATACACTCTGCATCATCCGATCCCTACTCATCCAACACATATATCCTAAATATTAAACTCAAACACTTGTTCCAGCTGCTCGCCATCTAACATAAACTTCACACTGAGGACTGTTCTCACTCACAACCAAACCTTACTCTTATCTACGCTACTTTCAGGCCCCTCCTTTACATACCCTGCCAAATCTCTCTACAATCTTCTCAAAACTTCTTCAATTCACCACACAAAACCAAAATCATCCGCATTATAATAGATAGGGCACTCTCCACTCATCTCCATTCATCATTCTAAACACCATTTCCTGCCACCCCGCACCTCAATTCTTTCATAACCCATCCCATATACAAATTGAAGAACCAAGGAACATAACAACAACCTGTCTCACCTCCGATATTAATACTTCAAACCAATCACCCTTGACACCATTTATTTCTCACACACGCCTCACTATCCTCATACATACTTTGATTCCATTCGGACCGTACCACCCAACACCATATATCACTAACACCTGCCATAGAGTCCCTATTAACCTATCAAACGCCCTGTTGCAAATCCAAAAAGCCTAAATACAATTTATTCCTTTTTCTCCTATTTTCTCATCATTTGTTTCAATGTAAAGATTGAATCCACACATCTCTACCACTCCTAAACGCACCTTGTCTTCACCCAATCCAGGCCTCAGATACAACTAGACAGACGCACACTATTCGGAACACCAAAAAACCAGAACGCACTATATCTCCCTATACACAAACACACTCAAAGAATCAAGCACTATGATAATTTCTAACCATTCACATCTACACATACAATACATATATATATACCATTACACAATACCTACAACGATTGATCATATAATTATCGAAAGAAGAACAGAATGGCAAACAAGTATAAGAAAATATATATTAAAGTAAATATATGAGAGAGATATGATAACGTAGGAAGATATATGCATGAGATAATTTGAAATCACGAGAGAGGAACGAGAATCGAGTGAATATGAGAGAACTGACAAGTGATGAAAAACAAAGAACAAACGACACAATTAGGAAAAGTGGAGAAAGAAGGATAGTGTATGAAGGAATATAGAAAACAAATAAACATTATAAACAAATAGAAATTATATGAAGAAATAATAAGAGAGAGAAACACAATTGATAAAACAAAATATATGTTATTTACAATATTATAATAGAGAGGAAATATATATGCAAAGCGATAAAATGATAAGAGAAATGTAAATAGGAAGCACATCAAATAATATGGCAGAATGTCATAAGTATAGATATATATAATGGTGAGTATTATAATAAAAAAAAGAAGTGAGAAGAGACTAATCTAAGAAAGAGACAAAATCAAAATATGAAATAATGAAGAGATAAGTGAAGAGAGACGATGAAAAGAGAGAAATAATAGGAGAATAGATACAAGAGTAATTTTATAAAGATCCAATAGTAACATACTGTATAAGAATGGATATATGAAGTATGATAGGAGAGAGGTGGCAGAATGTGTTAGAATGAGGAGAATGAGAGATGAGTAGAGAGTGCCCTAAATCTTTATCAATGCGGCATGATTTAGGTTTTGTGGTAGAATCTGAGAGCAGTTTTGAGGAAGAATTGTAGAGAGATTTAGGACAGCGATGTTAAAGCAGTCCTGAAGTAACGATAGATAAAGAGTAAGTAATGTAGTGAGTGCAGAACAGTGCAGAGCTAGAAGTATATGTTAGTGGCGGAGCAGCTCGGAACAAGTGTCTAAGAGTAATTAATATTTGGGGTATGGTTGGTGAGGGAGAACGGATGGCGTAGGCATGTGATGTAGGGTACGATAGCAAAATATTCGTTAGTGTTGGGACAGTCTTGATGTGCAGGGGTTATAACGAGGGTTGTACACTGTTATTGTTGTAAGATGTTGTCGGTTCGTTCGATGTGTCAGTGCATCTTGGGCTAGGTGTGAGATGATATTAGATGACTTTTAGAGATGTGTGTGTGAGTGGTGAGATTGTAGTTGTTTTGTCATAAGGATGATGATTCGGATGGTTAGCGGTGTTGTGCGGTGTAGAACTCCCGGCTTGACCGAGAAAAGTGGATTGAGTCCGTAAAGGAATGATGCCTGGAGGAGAAATGTGAGTTTGGTAAAGGCGAGAAGAAAGGGTGTATAACAGGATTGAATGGCGGGGGATTGTGAGGGGGATGGTTGTGACCCACCTGGGCCAGGGATGAAACCCTTACATTGACGATCTATCATAGTGAGAGTCCATCCTCTGTCAACCATGAAGCTAGGGTGATTTTCTGACTGCGATGAGTTCCCACTAATTAATGGTACTGAGGGGGCGGTAAGGCTGGGCTTTCTTTTCGACTTATGTCATGTTCTTCTACTGATTTTCTTTTCCGATGCTCTTCACGCACCTTCCTCCCATTGTTGGGAAAATATAAGGAAGATAAAAAAAAAAAAGATAATAATAATAATAATAATAATAATAATAATAATAATAATAATAATAATAATAATAATAATAATAATAATACCTTAATATCAACACTCCATTTAGCATCTTCTGAGAGTAAAATGGCCACGAGCTGCAAGTTTCGCCAAACGACTTTCTTGGCTATTTTCAAAAGATACAATTTCTGTATATATATATATATAATATACATCATCTACGTCCGATATATATAAATATAATATATTTTTCATAGTATATAAGCTAAAAAATATCCGATATACTACATAAATATAAAATCATCATCTACGTCCTTTACCAAAATTGGGAGTGAGGTGTGCAACACACACCGGAAACAGAAAAGCAGTAGATGAACATGACGTAAGTCGAAAGGAAAGCCTCTCCCTACCATCCCCTTAAGTTAGAGGTCAGCTCATCACAAAAAAAATCTAAGCAAGGGCTTCACGTGGTATCCCGTCAATTTTATGTTAATTCCTTGGGCCAGAGGTCACACAATCACAACCCCTCACAAAACCCAGCCACTCCTTTTATGTACTTTTCTTGCAATCTCTGCCAAACTCGCATACATTTACTGATTCAATACACCTTTTCTTCGGTCTCCCAACTGGTCGATTCCCAGCACACTCACCACTATACATCCTCTTAACCAACCGACTATCATCCATCCTTTTAAAAAGTCCAAACCATCTTAATAATTCACTCTTGTTTATTCTGTCAATTACGCCCTTCTTCACACCACACAACTCCCCAAAACGTTCAATCATCATTTTATCAATTCTTCTCACATTTATGACTATCAATTAGGGTTATATCTTCATCATCACTATTCATCACTGGTTTATAATTCGGAATGTCAAACCATTTCTCAAAATTTGAATTGCTTCCAGATGACTTCATTTTCTTTGCTTTCGATTCCAATGTACTAACAGAATAATATAATAATAAATATCAATAATAATAAAAAAAATAAAATCAATAATAATAATACAATAATAATTAATTAATAATAATAATAATAATAATAATAAAAAATAATAATAATAATAATAATAATAATTTTTATTTAAATGAAGAAGCTTTATTCTCTAAACAATTTATATTATATTTTGTGAAGAGTAGGGGTGGGAGGGTGGGTAGTTGTTATAATATGGAAAAATACTACAACCTGAAACATCTGTTGTCCATATTAATTTATTTAATTGTTTTAACTATTATAAAAATAATTCATTCCAAGCAAATTTTTTAGTAAGTAATTTTAAAATAGAAAAAATGTATTTTACAAATTTGTACTTACCTTATATTCTTTTGGTAAAAGCTGTCATATATTTTTGTCAAGAACTGACTTTTCAATGATTTATTTAATAATTGCTGACTGGCTAGAAGAGAATTTTCATGAATGTGTGGCAACTGATATGTAGTGTACACATTATTTGACTGATTTTCAAAGAAAACTACTTTCTCAGAAGACTGAGACTGAATAGTTTTACAAAATACATCATTTGACGTCATTGCATTCTGAAGCTCTAATGTTTCACTGCATGCTACATTATTTTTTATTTCTTCATTATTTTTTTCAGGATCACAAACTCTTTTTGAATTACAATATGAAGCATCGTCATCCACTGATCCATGATCTAAATTGGCACTATGAAGCAAAGAATTGTTTTTTTCTTCTTCATTTTTCAAATATTTTTCATTATTTTCATTATTATTCAAAGATATACTGTTATAATCAGTCATAGAAACTTGTAGATTTATCCTTGATTCATTTTTTTTCTGTTCCTTTTATTACTAAGTAGGCAATTGAATGTAAAGTTTCTCTCATAACTATGTTCAATATTTAAATTGTTTAACAATTTAAGAAAGTTCTGATGTGTGAAATGGCATTTCGGACAGTTGAAGAGAAACATTTTAAAATATTTAGCATGTAGAGTAAAACATTTTCATGATTGCTATTAAAAACCAAAATTATTCTTGTACAAGATGCCAAGGTGAATGCAAAGAATGAAATGTGTAAGTTACCCAAAGTATTCTTGAAAAAGGTAAAAATCCTAAAATTTTACAAATCCTGAAAAAAAAAAAAAAAAAAAAAAAAAAAAAAATATATATAATATACTATATATATTATATATAATAATATATATTATATAAAATAATATATATACTATAATATATTATATATATAATATATAATATATATATATATAGATATATATAATATATAATATAGGTACAAAATGTGTTCGTGTGTGCACGTACTTATATAACTAGCAGAATCATATGCAGTATTTTCAACCCGCCTGGTATTGTAAAAATGTTCACATGACACCACTACATCAAAAATACAGAGCCTTTGCAGTACTACTACTACTACCTTCCTTTAGAATTCCACTATCTAGACCATCAGGAGGTTTATCTATGTCATTGTGGTCTAGTAAAGGTTTAATTTCTTTCAACTGAATTTCCAATTCTGTAAGCTTGCTTATTACAAGCCTACTCAAACTATTAGTCTATAATATTATCCAATCTTTCCTCAGTAAACACTGATGCAAAATAAGCATTGAAAATATTAACCAATACCATATCTGAACCTGTAGGTTTTATCTTACTTTAAAAACTTGTTGGTCTTTATTGATATTATTTCTGCCCTTTCTCTGCCTTACTTATTGACTGAATAATTTCATTTCTAACTTTCTTATAATTTTTTAACTCCTTCACCTTATAATTTTAATAAATAAACTTTGTCTCTAACATAACTATAATTCTAATTAAGGCTGAGCAATAGGAATATTTTTTTGCTGGCTATATCATTTTAAAATATGACTCAAACTCAACATTTTTAAAATCACTTGGCTTTTCTACAAATTTTCATAATTTTTTTATGAGAATACTGGAAATGCACCGAAATAATTAATAAAAGTTATTGGAAGTCTCTGTAAGGCCTATAACATTAATTAATAATGTAGCAAATATCTATAGCTTACGCTAAACTTTCAATTTAGAGTCTGTCAAACAATCTAGATTAGGTCTATGATTATGGCAACAGACCTATCTAAGGTAGGTTAGAGTCTACAGCATAGACAATCCATATAGGTTAGGTCTCGGTTTAGGTTCCTATTAGTTCAAATTATGATAAGATTTGTTAAGTATACACAGGTTTACTATGTGCATACTTAACAAAACTTACCATAACCTGAACTAGCAAGGTACTAAACCAAGACCTACCTATACCAATGCTACATACCTAAACAAAACTTAGATGGATCTACGTTGCCATAAATGTAGACAACCTAGATGGTTTGACTGTCCCTATATATATATATATATATATATATATATATATATATTATATATAATGGGCATATATATATAATATAAAAAATTTTTTATATACTCTCACTTATATATATATATATAGATATTATATATATATATATATATATATCTATATAGTGTTATAAATTTAAAGAAAAATTTTATTTATTAAATAATTATATATATATATTTAATGTCATAATGAGCTAATTTTTTTTTAACTAATAATTTCAAGCTCTTTCACCTCATAATAGAGTTAGCCAAAACACTACAGTAATTGTGGCTAATGCTGAATATTGATGGCAGTTTCTTTCTTTTCTTTTTTTTTTCTTTTTTGCCAGATACAACTTTCACTCTGAAGTCTGAACCCTTTTATCTTATATTAAAAAAAAAGATTTTTTTGTAATCTTTTTAAGTTTATGATATAGCTATGTGATCTATTATTATAAGCATATTTAAATATTAAAAATAGAATTTCATAAATTTACTACAAATACATTTCATACATTTACTTTCTCAAATACTCTGCACCCAATTTTATTAATTGCACTAATTTAGATAATTTTCTCTGTAATGGGGATGCATAATGCTGGCCTAATAATGAGTTGGAGTTATGGCAAGTCATTCATTCTTTAAATTTTCAATTCCTTTGATCACAAGTGTTGGGCCGTCTATTTTTCTAACTGCTTTACATTTGCTGTTAATAATAATAATAACCAATAATAATTAATAATAATAATAATAATAATAATAATAATAATAATAATAATAATAATAATAATAATAATAATAATAATAATAATAATAATAATAATAATAATAATAATAATAAAATAAATAATAATAATAATAATAATAATAAATTTTGTTAATAATTTTAAGCTGAACCAACAATGCAAATCAAGTCGCAATTCTCATCTTTTAATAGCCCTGTTCTCATTTTTGAAATATTGGCTGCATTATCAGTTACAACTTACAAAGCTATTTCTATTTCACTATTCCTCATCTGACTATACTTCTTTGAAAGTATACTGCTTTGTTTCTGTTGCTAGATGTGTTAATGGTATCAACAACTAGGTAAACTTTAGTGGTTGGCAATGTCACAGGTGTCTATAGTTGGTTCATTTAAATAATTGACCAAACTTGCATACTTAACATAGTCATATAATAAAAAACAATTTATTGGGTAGCTAACTGTGCAAAATGATAATGATACAAAAATTTCAAGATTTTCTGGTTAAAAAAATTATTATTATTTTTTTTTTAAAAGACAGTTGATATAAACCATGTCCATATATGATGATATATACCTATTTAGATTATAAAATTGCTAGCAATATATATATATATATATATATATATATATATATATTATATATTATATATAATATTAATATATATTATATATATATATATATATATATATATATATATATATTATATATATAATATATGTATAGGATATATAGTCAGAGGGGGTAAAAAAAGTTTGAGGGGTGGTGGGTAAAAAAAAAAAAAAAAAAAACCCTTTCCCCCTTCACCCCTTTCCTGAAAATATTTTTTTGAATTTTATGGGCTATTCTGGTAGCCGTCTTTATTATCTATAAAAAATGCCAAAAGAAAAATGCTGCTCTAAATTGACAGTAATCAGCGATAACAAATGTCAAACCCCAGTTAAAAAATGGCTACAAAACCTTTTTACAGTTTTTACAACTTTTGCTACCATTTAAATTTTTTTACATTTTTTTAATTTTTATTTGGTAGTTACTACATATTGATGGAGGAACTTGGGCAAACTAATATTTTTTTTGAATATTTTTGAGAACTTTGAAAAAAAAAAAATTTTTTTTACCACACAAATTTTCCAAAATGGGGTAAAAAAAAATTTTTTTTATTTTAACTGGATTGTGTTATTATTAAAGTGCCATAAAAGTTGGAAAAGTAGCTGATGATGACAAGGCTAGGAACAAAGGGAGGTAGGCGAGAAAAAATGGCCATGAAAAGCTACATAGAACTAGAAACAAAGGGGTATGCGGTGAAAAAACACTCAGCGAAAGTACATGAGCACTCAGAAAAACAGCTAGAAGCATTGAAAGTAGCTTAGAAAGTAATATTTTTTTTTACCCATGTTTGTTGTTTTACCCATTTATATCTTTCAAATGGTTCGGTAAAAAAAAAAATCATTGTTTTTTTTTTAAAATTTTTAAAAATAAAATAAAAGGTTTTATACCTATTCCATACCTTCACTAACACCAACCTCAATAACATGTATACCCATAGCATTTCTATATGTCAAGTGTATGAGGAGAGAAAAAAAAGTTAAAGAATTTGTTTTTTTTTATTCAGTCTGACTATATATATATATATAATATATAATATATATTATATATATATATATATATATATATATATATATATATATATATATATATTATATATATATATATATATATATATTATATATAATATATATTATATATAAATACAGTGGCAGCTCTAGCTTTGCAGCGGTCCTGGCGGCAATGCCAGCACTGGGCTGCGTGTGGTCCTAGGCAGTTTTTCATAGAAAACATACACAAGTATATTTTTGTAAATATTTATTTTTCGTAAAATATGCTCTCTGACACATTTGTTCCTTAATAACTATATAAACTGTTGGTACACTTTTTATAAAGTTATATTAACAATTAACAGAGTTACAAACATTTTTCCAAAAAAATTGGCAAAATCTGATTTTTCACCTTCCAGTGGTTTTTATGAATTATCTCTCAAAGTTTAAATCACACAATTTTTTTTTATATATCCAACATGTTCAGAAAGAGCTCAGGAATAATAATCAATGTTAAAATTTTTAAAATTTGCAACATGTTAAATTTTATTAACATTTGAAATGGGAGGGGTAACTTTGGCCACCCCACATTTTATGGTTATGGGGCAACTTTTGCCAGTTGAGGTCGCTCTAAATGCCCTTAAATTAAATAATATAGGGGTTTTATTTATTTAATATAATAATATGTTTATATTTATATTTTTTTTTCTTATTTTTTTTTCATTTTTTTTTCATTAATTTTTTTTCATTTTTTTCATTTTTTTTTTTTTTTTTTTTTTTTTTTTTTTTTTTTTTTTTTTTTCACAAAATTTAAATAACATAAAAGATTAAAAGATAAAATTAAAATTTAAAGCCGTAGCTATTTAAAATGGTCAGGCACTAAATGCTGAAGACAAGTCTGTGATTTTGCCATCCGATATCACTGAAATTGTAAATAGCAATCCCCATTACATAAATCCAAGAGGGCAGTATGTGTTTTCAGACCCCCTAAAGGTGTCTGCCTAATGTAGTTAAGTTTTTTTTAAAGTTTTTGTTCCAAAAAATGAATTTTTAATTTTTTGATTTTATAAAGGCAAATATCGTGCAATTAATTTTAAGAAAATACCCAAAAACAACCTGAAATTTTAAATATAATTAAAAAATATTATTACTACAATAAAACTAAGGCAATATAAGGAATATTAGTACTGCAATACAACTTTTGCATACAATGGGGTAACTTTGGCATGGGGCGGCCAAAATTACCCCATTGCTGGGGTAACTTTGGCCACCCCCCTTTTGACCCTCCTGCACAGCCACTACAAGAGCGAAGGGCCTCAAATTTTTGGTGAGTACTCCCTAGTATTAGATAATTAATTTGTATATATTAACTTCTTTAAAAGATATTTTTGGAATGTTTGGCAAGCATAAACATGTGGCCAACTGGCCAAAGTAACTTTGTCATACGGGTCAACTTTGGCCATTTTTCACCCCTGCTCAAACTTTTAGCTATATTTTTGTAAATATTTATTTTTAGTAAAATATGCTCTCTGACACATTTGTTCCTTAATAACTATAAACTGTTGGTACACTTTTTATAAAGTTATATTAACAATGTTCAGAGTTACAAACATTTTTCCAAAAAATTTTGCAAAATCTGATTTTTCACCTTCCTGTGGTTTTTATGAATTATCTCTCAAAGTTTAAATCACACAATTTTTTTTATATCTACAAACATGTTCTGAAAGAGCTCAGGAATAATAAACAATGTTCAAATTTTTAAAATTTGCAATATGTTAAAGGTTATTAACATTTGAAATGGGAGGGGTAACTTTGGCCGCCCCCATTTTATGGTTATGGGGAAACTTTGGCAAGTTGTGAGGTCGCTCTAAATGCTCTTAAATTAAATAATATAGGGGTGTTTTATTTATTTAATATAATTATTTTTTATTTTTATATTTTTTTTTATTTTTTTTTCATTTTTTTTCATTTTTTTCATTTTTTATTCATTTTTTTCATTTTTATTCATTTTTTTTCACAAAATTTAAATAAAATAAAAGATTAAAAGATAAAATTAAAATTTAAAGCTGTATTTAAAATGGTCAGGCACTAAATGCTGAGGACAAGTCTGTGATTTCGCCATCCGACATCATTGAAATTGTAAATAATAATCCCCATTACATAAATCCAAGAGGGCAGTATGTGTTTTCAGACCCCCTAAAGGTGTCTGCCTAATGTAGTTAAGTTTTTTTTAAAGTTTTTGTTCCAAAAAAGGAATTTTTATTATTTTTTGATTTTATAAAGGCAAATGCTGTGCAATTAATTTTAAGAAAATACCCAAAAACAACCTGAAATTTTAAATATAATTAAGAAATATTATTACTACAATAAAACTAAGGCAATATAAGGAATATTAGTACTACAATACAACTTTTGCATACAATGGGGCAACTTTGGCATGGGGTGGCCAAAGTTACCCCATTGCTGGGGTAACTTTGGCCACCCCCTTTTGACCCTCCTGCACAGCCACTACAAGAGCGAAGGGCCTCAAATTTTTGGTGAGTACTCCCTAGTATTAAATAATTAATTTGTATATATTAACTTCTTTAAAAGATATTTTGGGAATGTTTGGCAAGCATAAACATGTGGCCAACTGGCCAAAGTAACCCCGCTTTACGTTATTCAATAAGTTTTGTTATGTATACACAGAGAAAATCTAAGTAGAATAACAAATCTTATTCATAACCTGAAACTAGGAGGCCCTAATACAAGCATGAGGTCCACTGCAATTACCTCGACACCGGATATGCATCTTGGTTCGTGCCAACGAGATAACTGCAAGACCCACACCGTGACCGAAATTTATGAAGATGCTAAAGATAAAATTAACTATTTTTTTTTTATAAGAAAGTCCTATATGGCGAAACTTTTAACAACTTTGAGAGGCTATAACTTTTTTTTTTCCTAAAGAAGACTGCTGATGTCATTTTTCATTATTCTTCGATTATTATTTTTTTTAAAGTATATCCTGTGATTTAAATTTTTTTTTTTTTTTTTTTTAGAAAATTCCTAGGTGATTTAACAACTTTTGAGAGCTGGTTATTTTTTTCCGTAACGAGAGCGACAAATTTCGTTTTCACTATTCTTTATTTTATTTTTTTTAGCATATATCCTGTGATTTTCATTATAATTGCGGGGATGGACAACCCTCTGCGGTAAACAATTACCTTGGCGATGAATCTGTTAGCCTCTGCATGCGCGCGAGGCCCTTATAAGGTGCGGGGCCCAGGGCGATTGGCCTGGTTGCCCTGCCCTGGCCCTGGAGTCACCACCATATTATATATATATATATACTTAATATATATATACTATATATATATATATATATATATATATATATATATATTATATATATATAATATATATAGTAATTATATATAGTTATATATGTATATGCTTATAGCGACGGAGCGCATGGCAAGGTCGCAGGTTCGAATCCTAGTTCGGATCCTAGGTAGAAATTACCTAGCAGAAGTTCACCCTCCATTGAATAGGGCAATAAGCCTGTGAGGTTTGAACTTTATTTAAAAAAAAAAAAAAAATAAAAAAAAAAAAAATATATTTACAGTATATTATTTATATATATATTAATAGATATTTCATATTTATAATATATATATAATATATATATATATATATATATATATAATATATATATATTATATATATATATATATATATATATATATATATATATATATATATAGATATATAATATATATACCATCGAAAACCGAGAAGAAAAAAAAGAAACGAACTGTTTATTATTATATTATATATATATATATATATATATATTATATAGCGTCAGCATCCCGAAAGCTTCATGGATGTAACTTGAAAACTAGACACTTACACGAAAATAATATCATTTTATAATCAGGGAAACATTTTTTACGCCAAAAAATTTAAAAAATACAAAAAAAAATAACGCTTTTTAAAAATTAAAATTGCTAAAAATAATGTTGAAAATATTACAGTTTTTGGACAATTCGAAGATGCCGCTTACTCCGACTGAGGACGCAAGGTTCCAAATGTGAATTCTTTTTTTAAAATGGCGAATACCACGCGGTAAAACAAGAAACGATGGATAGAGTCGGGTTTCTCGGCCTACGGGGGGATTTCGTCCCCCTCTGTCCCTCCGTCGGCTCGAACCCCCTAAAAAGGATATAAAAAGAAAAAATAATATTTTCTCAAAAGCGTAAAAAATAGAAGGACCTTCCAAAAAAGAGAAAGGTTTCAAATTTGAGGTGAAAGGTTTTGACTGCGAGATGATCGATTCTATTCTTCATTTTTTTCATTACTATTTTTCTAGAGTCTATGCTGTGATTTTCATCAAAATCTTGTTTAGAGGCACTTATTGTAAATAATTTACCGTAGTATATATATATATATATATATATAATATATAATTATATATATATTATATACTTATATATATATATATAATATGATATATATATATATATATATATATATAATTTAATTATATAATACCCTAAGTCTTTACTGACAATGAGATATTTCTTAATTTAGTTATTGTCTTTAATCTGTTACTATTTCATAATTTTCTTTTTCGGATTTCCACAAAAAATTAGTTTTTAAATTTTTGTTTCATGGATAGACAAACATTATTAACTAAATCCAACTAAATCTCCTTAATTATTACATTGAGACATATAACTGTATTTAATATTATCTCGTAACCATTTCCCCCAAAATATATTAACCTATAAATATATTAACCTTACTATAAAATGGAGTTTATAAACTAAATCTTAAGAATATTACTAAACTACCTAAAATACGATGCTCATCATACCTACGGAAGCAATTCCAAACACTTTGGAAATAGCTCCTATTTCCTTCGGTGCATGGAATATTGTCGCAATTTTTTATTTATTATTATATTTATTATCAAAATCCAAAAAAAATTGGGTTTTTGGAAACTTGGAACTAGCACAAACTCAAAAGTTCTAAATCTTTGACTTGATGCACAGTGGACCAACGTACATTTCTGAACGGGAAAATAAATTTTTCTAAGCGAGTTTTATCGATGAAAACAAAAGAAAATTCCATGTCCAGCATGTCCACGGTTCGTGAACAATAAAAAGTTTAAAAACGGCGTCTCGGCCTTTCGCGATCCGTCATCATTTTTCGAAGCCTTTCGTATCGAAAAAACTAAGCTCTTTTAATTTTTGACGACCCCTCTACTTCTCCGAGTTTTCATTCATCTATTCCAAACTCTTAAAATTACCCGAATAAAAAATCACAAGTTCGTTCTTTCTAAAGAAATTACTTACATTTTAATTCTCGATTAAGGGGGAAAAAAAATAAATTTTCTCCCAAGCGAGTTTTTTTCCAATTATAAGGTTATCCGGGATCTCGAAAGGTAGAACTTTCCGAGACCTCGAATTCACAATTAAGGTTAGAAGTAACAATCTCTTACCGTTTTTGAGCTAAAATTGATATGCCGGACCCCTTTTTAAGGCGCTTGTTCCATTTTAAGTGCGCTACCTTAGCGAGAAATTCCTACGTAAATTTGTATTTTAGAAAATCAATGGTTCTGTCGGTTATTGACTCTTCTAATGAATATAAATGCAATCTATATAATATTTTATATACTTTTTATAATACTTTTCATTTTAATAAATTAAAAGTTTGCAATTTCAATACAATAGAGTTATTTTTGTGTGATAATCAATATTAACGCATCATCAGCAATAATTATTTATACTACTTCAATAATATATATCATCATCAGTTATTTGCGAGATCTTGTAAAGTGCAAAAGAAATTAAAAACTGTTTCTTCTTAATCAATATACTATTATTAGTTTTATAATAAAAGGTACGTAAATCAATAAAAGAACTGTAAAAGATATTTTGTCACTATTTTAATTAATTAAATGTTTACAATTATAATATAGTAGTTTCAATTTTGTTTGTGTGTAAATCAATATTAACGTATCATCAGCAATAATATTTAACACTTTTTCAAAAAATATATATATATATATATATATATATATATATATATATATATATATATATATATATATATATATATATATATATATATATATATATATATATATATATATTATATTATATATCTTTATATATATATATATATTTATATATATATATATATATATATTATTATATATTATATATATATATATATATAATATATATATATTATATATATTTTATTATATATATATATATATATATATATATTTATATATATATATATATTTATATATATATAATATATATATATATATATATATATATATATATACAGATTTGCTATATCTGTAATATTTATTATGTATAAATTTACATTAACACCATTAATATATATATATATATATATATATATATATATATATATATATATATATATATATATATATATATAAGTTTAGTCTCCCTTAAATTCCATTTTCTACGATAAATAATTTCTAGAGGTAACTAACTTAAAAAAAAAAAAATATTGCACGACGCCCATTTACCATATGTGAATAACTGATTATTATCAATTCTTTACAGACTTAGATTCCGTAATAATTTTTTTTTTGGTTTCTCTCGGGAAAAAAACTCGCTTAAGGAACAAAAAAATTATTTTGCACCACCTCCCGAAAAGTAGAGAGTAACGTTATTTAGGTGCCCGAGTGAACCGTAGGAGGGTACCTTTAATATTTTTTTACGCTAATTTGTAAAGTGTAGCAAAAAATCGCTCAAAGCATATAGGAAATAAGCGTCGTGCGTTGTTTTTTTAATTAAATTTTGTTTAGTTACCTCTAAAATTTATTTTTCATAGAAAACTGAATTTAAGGGAGACTAAATTAAAAATAATAATAGTATAGATAAAGTTTTGTTTTCTCCGAAAAAAACTCGCTTAAGGAACGAAAATTTATTTTGCAACATCTCCCGAGAAGTAAAATGTTACGTTATTTTGTGCCCCGATCGAAGCGTAAGTGGGGACCTTTAAGATTTCATTACGTCGGTATTTATATTAGGAATTGATATTCAGGTATTCACATATCATTAATTGTTTATTTTTTCTATGTTCTTAATTTTTCCTAATTTTTCATCATAACTTTATTATAATATATTTAAATTAATATTATTAGTATCATAATATTTTTATTATTACATAATACAGTGGTTCTCAAACTTTTTCGATTCGCGGCACCCTTGACTAATTCAAGTTTGCCGAAGTCACCCCATGTTAGATTCTAAAAAGAAAGTCTTCCAATTTATAAAGTAAGGTCTATCATTAATTATAAAATTGCAATAATTTTGCATGATCACAGCATGCCAAAAGCATTCGCAGGATTTGCCTCTGAATATATAAATATATAAAGATAACATAACTAAAATTTTCTTAACAAAGTTGGAAAATTCAAAATCGATCAAAATTTTTAAATGAAAACTGAAATACAATTATGAAAATGCTCAAAACTTTCAGCGTCACCCCTGAGGGGAAGCTGCGCCACCCAAATGTGACGCGTCACACAGTTTGAGAACCACTGGCCTAGACGATCCTCGGAGGGGATCAATCGAGGCCGAGTTTCCTCTACTTCGTCACTATAATATAATGACTTTCTGTCTCAATTCCATAAAAAACGACCTGCGAACGATCAAACGGCAATATTTCAGGTATGAACTATCGTTAAGCGTATTAATTATTATTATAGTGACGTTTATTCTGTACCGTTTATAAGTCGAAGGTATAAGTTAAAATTTGAAAAAAAAATTTCAATTTTTTCCGAGGTCGACTTTTTGGAGAGCGATTTTGATTTAGACCTTTTGAGTTATAAATGGTTCCGATGAAACGTCACTATTGGAACTATTATTACGCTTAAAGACTTCTAAGCGTAAAAAATGGATTCTAAACGCATAGAGTCATTTATTTTGGGCTTTTACGAAACGTCACTATATGACGAGGACGTTTCCGAGGTAAATGGGCGTCGTGCAATATTTTTTTTTTTTTTTTAATTTAGTTACCTCTAAAAATTATTTATCGTAGAAAATGGAATTTAAGGGAGACTAAACTATAAAAAAAAATTAATATAAATAAATATAGTATAGATCATAATAAATAATTAAGAATTTAAGAAAAATTAAGAACGAAGAAAAAAAATAAATATCCAATATGTGAATAACTGATTATTATCAATTCTTTACAGACTTAGATTCCGTAATTATTTTTTTTTTTTTTTGGTTTCTTTCGGGAAAAAAACTCGCTTAAGGAACAAAAAAATTATTTTGCACCATCTCCCGAAAAGTAGAGAGTAACGTTATTTAGTGCCTCGAGTGAACCGTAGGAGGCTACCTTTAATATTTGTTTACGCTAATTTGTAAAGTGTAGCAAAAAATCGCTCAAAGCCTATAGGAAATGTGCGTCGTGCGTTGTTTTTTTAATTATTTTTTGTTTAGTTACCTCTAAAAATTATTTTTCATAGAAAACTGAATTAAAGGGAGACTAAATTAAAAATAATAATAGTATAGATAAAGTACACTTGCCCTCGAAAAAAAACTCGCTTAAGGAACGAAAAATTTATTTTGCAACATCTCCCGAGAAGTAAAATGTTACGTTATTTTGTGCCCCGATCGAAGCGTAAGTGGGGACCTTTAAGATTTCTTTACGTCGATATTTATATTAGGAATTGATATTCAGGTATTCACATATCATTAATTGTTTATTTTTTCCATGTTCTTAATTTTTCCTAATTTTTCATCATAACTTCATCCGTGAACTTTTCGTTTTTTTCCTCAAAATACGATAGTGACGTTTCGTAAATACCTAGACGATCCTCGGAGGGGATCAATCGAGGCCTGGTTTCCTCTACGGCGTCACTATAATATAATGACGTTTCTCGATTACCATAAAAACGACCTCGAACGATCAAACGGCAATATTTTCAGGGATGAACTATCGTTAAGCGTATTAATTATTATTATAGTGACGTTTATTCTGTACCGTTTATAAGTCGAAGGTATAAGTTAAAATTTGAAAAAAAAATTTCAATTTTTTCCGAGGTCGACTTTTTGGAGAGCGATGTTGATTTAAAGACCTTTTGAGTTATAAACGGTTCCGATGAAACGTCACTATTGGAACTAATTATTACGTTAAAGAACTTATAAGCGTAAAAAAGGATCTCTAAACGCGTAGATCATTATTCTTGGGCTTTTTACGAAAACGCTCACTATATGACGTAGGTACGTTTCCGATGGATATTTATTTTTTTCTTCGTTCTTAATTATTCTTAATTCTTAATTATTGTTGGTTCATTTATTTATTTATTTATAATTATTTTTTTTTATAGTTTAGTCTCCCTTAAATTCCATTTTCTACGATAAATAATTTTTAGAGGTAACTAAATTAAAAAAAAAAAAATATTGCACGACGCCCATTTACCTCGGAAACGTCCTCGTCATATAGTGACGTTTCGTAAAAGCCCAAAATAAATGACTCTACGCGTTTAGAATCCATTTTTTACGCTTATAAGTCCTTTGAAGCGTATATATAGTTCAATGTGACGCTTTCATCGGAACCAGTTTTTATAACTCAAAAGGTCTAAATCAAAATCGCTCTCCAAAAAGTCGACCTCGGAAAAAATTGAAATTTTTTTTTCAAATTTTAACTTATACCTTCGACTTATAAACGGTACAGAATAAACGTCACTATAATAATAATTAATACGCTTAACGATAGTTCATCCCTGAAAATATTGCCGTTTGATCGTTCGAGGTCGTTTTTATGGTAATCGAGAAACGTCATTATATTATAGTGACGAAGTAAAGGAAACCCGGCCTCGATTGATCCCCTCCGAGGATCGTCTAGGTAATTACGAAACGTCAATATCGGATTTTGAGGAAAAAAACGAAAAGTTTACGGATGAAGTTATAATGAAAAATTAGGAAAAATTAAGAACCTAGAAAAAATAAACAATTAATGGTACGTGAATACCTGAATACCAAAAATTAAGAACATAGAAAAAATAAACAATTAATGATATGTGAATACCTGAATATCAATTCCTAATATAAATATCGACGTAAAGAAATCTTAAAGGTCCCCACTTACGCTTCGATCGGGGCACAAAATAACGTAACATTTTACTTCTCGGGAGATGTTGCAAAATAAATTTTTCGTTCCTTAAGCGAGTTTTTTTTCGAGGGCAAGTGTACTTTATCTATACTATTATTATTTTTAATTTAGTCTCCCTTAAATTCAGTTTTCTATGAAAAATAAATTTTAGAGGTAACTAAACAAAATTTAATTAAAAAAACAACGCACGACGCACATTTCCTATAGGCTTTGAGCGATTTTTTGCTACACTTTACAAATTAGCGTTAAAAATATTAAAGGTACCCTCCTACGGTTCACTCGGGGCACTAAATAACGTTAATCTCTACTTTCCGGGAGATGGTGCAAAATAATTTTTTTGTTCCTTAAGCGAGTTTTTTTCCCGAGAGAAACCAAAAAAAAATAATTACGGAATCTAAGTCTGTAAAGAATTGATAATAATCAGTTATTCACATATTGGATATTTATTTTTTTTCTTCGTTCTTAATTTTTCTTAAATTCTTAATTATTTTTCATAATCTATACTATATTTATTTATATTATTTTTTTTTATAGTTTAGTCTCCCTTAAATTCCATTTTCTACGATAAATAAATTTTAGAGGTAACTAAATTAAAAAAAATAAAAAAAAATATTGCACGACGCCCATTTACCTCGGAAACGTCCTCGTCATATAGTGACGTTTCGTAAAAGCCCAAAATAAATGACTCTACGCGTTTAGAATCCATTTTTTACGCTTAGAAGTCTTTAAGCGTTATAATAGTTCCAATAGTGACGTTTCATCGGAACCGTTTATAACTCAAAAGGTCTAAATCAAATTCGCTCTCCAAAAAGTCGACCTCGGAAAAAATTGAAATTTTTTTTTCAAATTTTAACTTATACCTTTTGAATTATAAACGGTTCCGATGAAATGTCACTATTGGAACTATTATTACGCCTAAAGACTTCTCAGCGTAAAAAATGGATTCTAAACGCGTAGAGTCATTTATTTTTGGGCTTTTACGAAACGTCACTATATGACGAGGACGTTTCCGAGGTAAATGGGCGTCGTGCAATATTTTTTATTTTTTTTAATTTAGTTACCTCTAAATATTATTTATCGTAGAAAATCAAATTTAGGGGAGACTAAACTATAAAAAAAATTAACAAAATAAATATAGTATAGATCATGATAAATAATTAAGAATTTAAGAAAAATTAAGAACAAAGAAAAAAAAATATCCAATATGTGAATAACTGATTATTATCAATTCTTTACAGACGTAGATTCCGTAATTATTTTTTTTTGGTTTCTCTCGGGAAAAAAACTCGCTTGAGGAACAAAAAAATTATTTTGCACCATCTCCCGAAAAGTAGAGAGTAACGTTATTTAGTGAACCGAGTGAACCGTAGGAGGGTACCTTTAATATTTTTTTTACGGTAACGAAAAGTTTACGGATGAAGTTATAATGAAAAATTAGGAAAAATTAAGAACCTAGAAAAAATAAACAATTAATGATATGTGAATACCTGAATACCAAAAATTAAGAACATAGAAAAAATAAACAATTAATGATATGTGAATACCTGAATATCAATTCCTAATATAAATATCGACGTAAAGAAATCTTAAAGGTCCCCACTTACGCTTCGATCGGGACAAAATAACGTAACATTTTACTTTTCGGGAGGTGTTGCAAAATAAATTTTTCGTTACTTAAGCGAGTTTTTTTTCGAGGGCAAGTGTACTTTATCTATACTATTATTATTTTTAATTTAGTCTCCCTTAACTTCAATTCAGTTTTCTATGAAAAATAAATTTTAGAGGTAACTAAACAAAATTTAATTAAAAAAACAACGCACGACGCACATTTCCTATAGGCTTTGAGCGATTTTTTGCTACACTTTACAAATTAGCGTTAAAAAATATTAAAGGTACCCTCCTATGGTTCACTCGGGGCACTAAATAACGTTACTCTATACTTTTCGGGAGATGGTGCAAAATAATTTTTTTGTTCCTTAAGCGAGTTTTTTTCCCGAGAGAAACCAAAAAAAAAATAATTACGGAATCTAAGTCTGTAAAGAATTGATAATAATCAGTATTCACATATTGGATATTTATTTTTTTTCTTCGTTCTTAATTTTTCTTAAATCTTAATTAATTATCATTGATCTATACTATAATTATTTATATTAATTTTTTTTATGGTTTAAAGTCTCCCTTAAATTCCATTTTCTACGTTTAGAGGTAAAAAGGTAACTAATTAAAAAAAATAAAAAAAAATATTGCACGACGCCCATTTACCTCGGAAACGTCCTCGTCATATAGTGACGTTTCGTAAAAGCCCAAAATAAATGACTCTACGCGTTTAGAATCCATTTTTTACGCTTAGAAGTCTTTAAGCGTTATAATAGTTCCAATAGTGACGTTTCATCGGAACCGTTTATAACTCAAAAGGTCTAAATCAAATTCGCTCTCCAAAAAGTCGACCTCGGAAAAAATTGAATTTTTTTTTCAAATTTTAACTTATACCTTTTGAATTATAAACGGTTCCGATGAAATGTCACTATTGGAACTATTATTGCTAAAGACTTCTAAGCGTAAAAATGGATTTTAAACTGCGTAAAGTCATTTATTTTGGGCTTTTACGAAAACGTCACTATATGACGAGGACGTTTCCGAGGTAACAACTAACATGCAATATTTTTTAATTTTTTTTTAATTTAGTTACCTCTAAAAATTTTTATCGTAAGAAAATCAAATTAGGGGAGAGTAAACTATAAAAAAAATTAACAAAATAAATATAGTATAGATCATGATAAATAATTAAGAATTTAAGAAAAATTAAAAACAAAGAAAAAAAAATATCCAATATGTGAATAACTGATTATTATCAATTCTTTACAGACGTAGATTCCGTAATTATTTTTTTTTTGGTTTCTCTCGGGAAAAAAACTCGCTTGAGGACAAAAAAAAATTAGAGGGTAAGCTTTTAGAAGCGGTTGAGAGTAACGCTTATTTAGTGAACCGAGTGAACAGTATGAGGGTACCTTTAATATTTTTTTACTTTAACGAAAAGTTTACGGATGAAGTTATAATGAAAAATTAGGAAAAATTAAGAACCTAGAAAAAATAAACAATTAATGATATGATGAAAATTAAGAAAAATTAAGAACATAGAAAAAATAAACAATTAATGATATGTGAATACCTGAATATCAATTCCTAATATAAATATCGACGTAAAGAAATCTTAAAGGTCCCCACTTACGCTTCGATCGGGGCACAAAATAACGTAACATTTTACTTCTCGGGAGGTGTTGCAAAATAAATTTTTCGTTACTTAAGCGAGTTTTTTTTCGAGGGCAAGTGAAAAAACAACGCACGACGCACATTTCCTATAGGCTTTGAGCGATTTTTTGCTACACTTTAAAAATTAGCGTAAAAAAAATATTAAAGGTACCCTCCTACGGTTCACTCGGGGCACTAAATAACGTTACTCTATACTTTTCGGGAGATGGTGCAAAATAATTTTTTTGTTCCTTAAGCGAGTTTTTTTCCCGAGAGAAACCAAAAAAAAAAAAATAATTACGGAATCTAAGTCTGTAAAGATGCCGGTGAGCTCACTTCGCTCGCTGACGCTCGCTACGTTCACCGTGGTTTTACCGGCAGAAAAGTTGCCCAAAATAAGTGATTATGAAACTGGAGAATATTTTGGCCAGGAACAGAGGGATGAGTGGAGATAAATAAAGCATATTTAAAATTAATAGTACGAAGAAAAAAAATAAATATCCAATATGTGAATAACTGATTATTATCAATTCTTTACAGACTTAGATCCCGTAATTATTTTTTTTTTGGTTTCTTCTCGGAAAAAAAACTCGCTTAAGGAACAAAAAAATTATTTTGCACCATCTCCCGAAAGTAGAGAGTAAACGTTATTTAGTGGCCCCGAGTGAACCGTAGGAGGGTACCTTTAATATTTTTTTTACGTTAATTTTTAAAGTGTAGCAAAAAATCGCTCAAAGCCTATAGGAAATGTGCGTCGTGCGTTGTTTTTTTAATTAAATTTTGTTTAGTTACCTCTAAAATTTATTTTTCATAGAAAACTGAATTTAAGGGAGACTAAATTAAAAATAATAATAGTATAGATAAAGTACACTTGCCCTCGAAAAAAACTCGCTTAAGGAACGAAAAATTTATTTTGCAACATCTCCCGAGAAGTAAAATGTTACGTTATTTTGTACCCCGATCGAAGCGCAAGTGGGGACCTTTAAGATTTCTTTACGTCGATATTTATACTAGAAATTGATATTCAGGTATTCACATATCATTAATTGTTTATTTTTTCTATGTTCTTAATTTTTCCTAATTTTTCATCATAACTTCATCCGTGAACTTTTCTTTTTTTTCCTCAAAATACGATTGTGACGTTTCGTAATTACCTAGACGATCCTCGGAGGGGATCAATCGAGGCCGAGTTTCCTCTACGGCGTCACTATAATATAATGACGTTCCTCGATTACCATAAAAACGACCTCTAACGATCAACCGGCAATATTTTTCAGGGAGAACTATCGTTACGGCGTCATTAATTATTATTATAGGGACGTTTATTCTGTACCGTTTATAGGTCGAAGGTATAAGTTAAAATTTGAAAAAAAAATTTCAATTTTTTCCGAGGTCGACTTTTTGGAGAGCGATTTTGATTTAGACCTTTTGAGTTATAAACGGTTCCGATGAAACGTCACTATTGGAACTATTATAAGGCTTAAAGACTTCTAAGTGTAAAAAATGGATTCTAAACGCGTAGAGTCATTTATTTTGGGCCTTTACGAAACGTCACTATATGACGAGGACGTTTCCGAGGTAAATGGGCGTCGTGCAATATTTTTTTTTTTTTTTTTTTTTAATTTAGTTACCTCTAAAAATTATTTATCGTAGAAAATGGAATTTAGGGGAGACTAAACTATAAAAAAAAATTAATATAAATAAATATAGTATAGATTATGAAAAATAATTAAGAATTTAAGAAAAATTAAGAACTAATAATAATCAGTTATTCACATATTGGATATTTATTTTTTTTCTTCGTTCTTAATTTTTCTTAAATTCTTAATTATTTATCATGATCTATACTATAATTATTTATATTAATTTTTTTTTATAGTTTAGTCTCCCTTAAATTCCATTTTCTACGATAAATAATTTTTATAGGTAACTAAATGAAAAAAAATAAAAAAAAATATTGCACGACGCCCATTTACCTCGGAAACGTCCTCGTCATATAGTGACGTTTCGTAAAAGCCCAAAATAAATGACTTTACGCGTTAAGAATCCATTTTTTACGCTTATAAGTCTTTAAGCGTAATGATAGTTCCAATAGTGACGTTTCATCGGAACCGTTTATAACTCAAAAGGTCTAAATCAAAATCGCTCTCCAAAAAGTCGACCTCGGAAAAAATTGAATTTTTTTTTTCAAATTTTAACTTATACCTTCGACTTATAAACGGTACAGAATAAACGTCACTATAATAATAATTAATACGCTTAACGATAGTTTCATCCTGAAAATATTGCCGTTTTGATCGTTCGAGGTTCGTTGTTATGGTAATCGAGGAAAACGTCCATTATATATAGTGACGCCCGTAGAGTAAACCGGCCTCGATTGATCCCCTCCGAGGTCACTATCGTATTTTGAGGAAAAGACGCACATTTCCTATAGGCTTTGAGCGATTTTTTGCTACACTTTAACAATTAGCGGTAACAAATATTAAGGTACCTCCTACGGTTACTTCGGGGCACTAAAATACGTTAACTCTCTAACTTTTCGGGGAGGGGTGCAAAATAATTGTTTTTGGTTCTAAGCGAGTTTTTTTCCCCGAGAGAACCAAAAAAAAAAAATTTTTTATTATGAATCTAAGTCTGTAAAGAATTGATAATAATCAGTTATTCACATATGGTAAATGGGCGTCCTGCAATATTTTTTTTTTTTTAATTTAGTTACCTCTAAAAATTATTTATCGTAGAAAATGGAATTTAAGGGAGACTAAACTATAAAAAAAATTAACATAAATAATTATAGTATAGATCATGATAAATAATTAAGAATTTAAGAAAAATTAAGAACGAATAAAAAATTAAATATCCAATTTCTGAATAACTGATTATTATCAATTCTTTACAGACTTAGATTCCGTAATTATTTTTTTTGGTTTCTCTCGGAAAAAAAACTCGCTTAAGGAACAAAAAAATTATTTTGCACCATCTCCCGAAAAGTAGAGAGTAACGTTAGTTATTTAGTGCCCCGAGTGAACCATAGGAGGGTACCTTTAATATTTTTTTACGCTCATTTTTAAGTGTAGCAAAAAAATCGCCTCAAAAGAGCCCTTTCATAGGAATGTACGTCCGTGCGTTCGTCTCTTCTTCTT
>JABUQX010030352.1:0-5000 GCA_015478945.1 Trachelipus rathkii
AGAGAGAAGATAGGTGTATTATATGTATGTTTGATTATATTGGTTTGGGTGTTGCATTATTTGAGGGTTTAATTTTATAGTATATTTGTTGTTTGATTTATAGTTTAGTGATGATAGCTTTAGATTATTCTGTTATTTTTTGTATTATGTAGGTGTATATATATAGGTTAGTTTTATTATTTATTTAAACATTTTTAGTATTATGGTTATATTATTGTATAGTATTGTATTTTTGCGTGTTACTGTGTTGTATTTATTATTATATAGGTTTTTATATGTATATTGTTAATTGTAGTTTTCTTTTGAAGTTGGTTGTGTTTAGTTATATAATATATTGTGTATTAGTACGTGATATATTGTGTTCGTATCAGTAATTATTCCGGTTATTATGTATTATTCTAGTATGAATGTTATTTATTTTTAGTAGTATATATCTTGTTATAGTGTCTTATGTTTTTATATTATATATATATTTGGGTTTTTTATATTATGGTTATATAGTATATTTATTAATATATGGTTCCTTTACTTTGGTGTGGTATAGCTTAGGTGTGTATTTTGGTTATATATATTGTTTTTTTTGTGTATATTTTATATTTTTTGTTATTATTATTTTATGAGTTTTTATTATATTATTTATATTTTTATATTATTATAGTTATTATTTTATTTTATATTATAGTGTTATTATGTAATAATATATACATACTTTACGAGTATTATATATTTATAGTTATTATTATTATTTAGTTATTATTTATTTTTTTATTATTATATTTTGGATTGTTTTTATATTTATTTTTTATTATTATTTTAGTTTATTTGTATATATATTATTATGGATGAAGTAGTTTATCAACCTTTAGGATTTATTATATTTTTTATTTGTGCGTTGGCTGAATGTAACCGCACACCATTGTCACTTTAGATTATGTCATATGAAAATATATTTAGTTTGTATTAGATTATTTTATTATATTTGAGGTATGAGTATATATTATTTATATTTGTGAGTTGTATAATTATTATATTTATATTTTTGTATTGTTTTTTTTTTTTTTTTACTTTTGGGGTAGGGGGTTTTTTTTTGTTGTTTTTTTTTTGGGGGGCTTTTTTTTTTTTTTTTGTTTTTTGTGGAGTTTTGTTTTTTTGTTTTTTTTTTGTTTTTTTTTTGGTTATTTTTTTATAGGTATTTTTATGGTTTTTTTCCCAGTAAGTATATTTTTTTTAAATTAGTATCTCTTCTCCCATTCAATCAAATTTTTGCAATTTTGTTGATACGAGTTGTTAAAGTGCAACTGTTGTTCTACACCATGGTTGTCGAATTTGTAAATTTAACGGTACGACAAACTTAATTTCGTTTTGTGATTTTTCTATAATAGAATGTTCATATAATTTGAGAGTTTACCCTGTCATTTTTCTTTTTTTTTTATTAATTCATAATTATATAAGACTTTAGATTTTTCACTTTGCTAATTGTTTTTTATCATTTTTATCTTTATTTTGTCATCTTTATTTTTTATTTTATTGCTTTTATTTTTTTAGTTTTTTTTTGTTTTGTTCTTCCATTTATTCAATGATATAATTTGAGGTTATATTTTCATCTTATTGGAAATTTACGCTCTTGCTAGTGGGGTGGTCTTGATGTTAAAATTGTTTTTTTGTCTATTTTTTGGTGGTGCGTCGTTGAGCTTTGTTTTCGCAGATATAATAGGGGCGTTAAATCGTGACCGATGTGATAGGTATTATTTGTATAGTTATTATATAGTGATATTTTTGTTATGGTGAGTTTATGTATTATATATATATATTATTTATTTTTTTTTTTGTTTATATATATATATATTTATTTTTATTTTATTATGTATTTTTCTAAGTTTTTGGTATTTATTTTATGTTTTTATTTATAATTTTATTTTATTAGATTGGTGAGGTATTATTTGGTTATTATTTGAGTTTATTTATATATTTTAGTGTATTGTGTTTATATATATGTTTTATTATTTATTAGTATTTATTATTGATATGTTTTTATAGTTTTATTGTTTATTGTATGGGTTTTTTGTAGTGTTGAGTACTTTATTATATATATATATATATATAGTTTATTAGTTTTTCAGATTATTTGATTTGGTATTATATAAATATTATATATATTGTTATTTTGTTGTGATGGTTGAGTTATATTTATATTTATTTAGGTATTTGTTGAGGGTATATTTTTTAATATATAGTTGTTAAAAGTGATTTTTTTTATATTGTATATTTTATTATTATTTGATAGTATTATTATTCTTGTGTAAGTTACTCCTATATTATTTTTTGTATTATTATTGATTAAAATTTTTATTAGAATTATTTATTATTTTTATATGTATGATTAATTATTATTTTAGTTTTTATTTATTATATATCATTTATTATTATTATAGTTGATTATTAGTATTTTATTATTTTTTCAATATTATTGATATTATTGCATTTTTGCAAATATATTTTATTGTTATTTTGTATTATTTTTATTTTTGAATATATTTTATATTATTTATTATTTATATTTATTTATATTTTTATTTTATTTTATATATATTATTATTTATATATATTATATATTATATATATTTTATATATATTTATATTTTTATATTATATATTAAATTTATATATATATTTTATTATTTGTTATATTTATATTTATATACATTTATTTATTATTTATTATATTTATTTAATTATAACATATATTATTATATTATTATTTTATTATTATTAATGTATATATATATTATATATTTATATATATATATATATATTTATTATTATTATTTTATTTTTTTTATATTTATATTATGTATATTTTATATTTATTAATTATATTATATATATATATATATTTTTATATATATATTTTTATTTTTTTTTTTTTTATATTATTCATATTTTATATATATATTTTGAGAGAGAGGAGAGAGAGAGAGATGATGAGAGTAGAGAGAGATGTAAATACTTTTGCAATATTGACCGAGGCTTAAATTTGTATTTGTAAATTATAAGATACTATTGTTGGTAGTTGGTATAATGAAATAATTGCCTCCTCTGGGGTCGAACAAGCGCATTGTTTTGCGTTGTGAGACCTTGACTCTACTTTCTAGTACGCTCTATTTTCCTTTTTGACTGAGCCATCCTCAAATCCCAAAAATAGTTATATTTTTCAAGATTACAGGGCTTTTCAAGGGACCAGAGTTGCTTCCCCTTATTATTGTGCGATATTAACGAGGTTGTGTGGTTTACTCGGGCTGGTGCTGTGTTTGTTTTTTTCCCGTCTTTAAGGAGGTTTATTGAGATGTTGGAATTATTATCTGGCAGTTTATTTTTGATCTCTTCAGCTTCACATTTGTCATGGGTAAGATTTAAAGAGGCTATGGTAGAGGTGTTATTGGAGATATGAGTTGTGGTGCTCATCTGGGGTCGAACCAACAATAGTTCTTTATTTACTATAAAAATTTAAGCTGCGATCTATTGCAGTATTTACACCTATTAGCAGATGTATAATTGTGCTAAGTTTCATATTCTGTGCCACATTTGGTAATTGTCATAGTGAACATTTATGTAATTAATAGCTGTATTTCGCCATTAAAATTTCATTTTAAGGAATAAAACCAAATTTTGGGGTTTGGTCACCCACTTCATGTTAGAGAACCTTACCATTTTTGATTCCTCTAGAGTCATCCTTCGTGATCGTTCCTCCTTCATTCTTCTTCTCTTATTCACTCCACTCTGTGCTTTTCTTCTTCTGCTAAGCGCTCTTTGCTTTTCGTCTGGGACTCCCTACTGGGGGCTCACTGACACACCTAAGGACTCTGAGACTATCAAATTCGAGCTCTACGGATTCGTAAACATATATATATATATATAAATATATACTATATAATAATATATATATATATATATATATATATATATATATATATATATATATATATATATATATATATATATATATATATATATATATATATTGACGTCAATACTGTGTTGTTTAGCGTATGGTGCTAACTCAGCACCAAACTCGGACCGGCACTAGCTCATTTGCTCCGGCACCATGAGACTTCTCAGTATCCGACTTCTTCTTCATCCTTCCTCTATCTTCTTCTGCTACGCCTAAAATCATTATGCTCCGGCAGATGAGTCAACTCAGGCTCCGACCCCTTCTCTAATTCCAATTCATCCTTCAAGTCCTGTCGGACATTTATTTTTACTCTATCTACAACCATTTCCTACTTGGTGGGGCTCTGCGCCTCCTACATGGGGCATAGTGGCATGGAACCACAGCTCAGTCAAGCTGACACAACCAGCTATTGGGGTTGCAAGTTGGGAGTGCGATGTCTCTAAATCCCTTAAAACATGGGGGAAATAAAAAAGGGCTGGACATAGTGACGTCAGAGAAATACTGATTACTGATTAGATTGCCAGGCATTTCGCCTCATTACTACAATGCATTTGCAATTCAATAAACCTTCTAGAGCAGTGAAGACGATTTTAAAATATCTATTCGATCTTGGGATAAAAAGCACACGATAAATTGTTTGAAATCATCAAATCCAGAGCACGTAGAAAGACGATTTAAATATCGATTCGATCTTGGGGTAAAAGCCCACGATAAATCGATTCAAATCATCAAAAATGGTATACCGAACATTTACCAACTCCTCTAGGTACCGAGAAACCAATTTTGGGAGCTAAACCTCTCTACGTACAAGGTTAAAAACTCGGATAAAACGGTCCTCACTGACCTCAAAAAGCCGGTCTCAACAAACCTTGGAAACCCTATAATGTGGCACATCAAGTGTCAAGAATCTAACATGTGAAATGAAATTTCCAAGTCAAATGCCGACATGACTATGGGATTCCTGACGTCAGAAGTTCAGAGAGCCTCTAAAAAACGAGTTTAGGACGACTATAGAAAACTACTTCACAAGCTTTATGGAAAACCTCATCCT
>JABUQX010030352.1:10000-15000 GCA_015478945.1 Trachelipus rathkii
TTCAAAATCTCCCTGCCCATATATCGCTTTGATTATTCTCCACTCCCCCGGCACTCTCCCACTCCTATTCAATAGCTTTAGTATATACCTCTTTGATTGAGCTCCCGCCTCCCTCACCAGCTCTATACCTGCACCATCCTCACCAGGCGCTTTCCCGTTTTTCGTCCACGCAACAGCCTCATCAAACTCCTACTCCATAAACTCCTCCTCTTCCTCTACCTCCTGCATCCGCAAATCACCCTCCTCCCCAACACTCTGTCTTTCTTCTCTGCGTTCAACAAAGATTCAAAATTTGCAGTCCATCTCTCATTTGTTTCCTCCGCTGTCACCATCACCTCTCCCTCTGCATTTTTTTATGTTAGTTATCTTTCTTTTATCATTCCTGTATGATCATGCTATTTTTCTCATCCTTTGACCTTTCTCCTCCCATCCACTCACTTTTTCATTTATCCTTTTTCGTATTCGGTTCTTGTTTCTTTGTCCCCTGGACTCTTTATCTTTATGATCTTATAAACAGGTTGTTTTCTGAAGTTTTTCACTTTAACATTAGCCACTATCATCCGATGATCTGTGTTCGAAGAAACCTCAGGATTTACCTTCACGTTACTCTCTATCGCTCACCCTCCAAATTTCTCCCTTCCTCTCCAAAAGGTCAAACTAACTCTTCCACTCCTTCTCTCTACCATTAAAATCTCCCATCATTAGAGTCACCGCGTTTTCATCTGCTCCACACACCTCTTCCAGTTTTTCTATAAACGTATCCTTCTCTTCCTGTGTGCATCCCTGCTGCGGAGCGTAGAACTGAAAGATTCTATATTTTTTACATCCCAGTTTCAGTGTATATACCATCAATCTCTCATTGATCAGCCGAAACTCTTGTATGTGAGGAGATAACCTCGGTCCCACGATAATGACAACTCTATGTCTGCGTCCTCCTCCCACATTCCCAGAGAACATCAAAACATAACCATCCCCCAAATCTCTTCAACTATATATATATATATATATATATATATATATATATATATATATATATATATATATATATATATATATATATATATATATACTATATATATATATATATATATATATATATATATATATATATATATATTTCTCCACCCTTTTCTTTCTTAAGCGCCTCCGTTTAGGTTCATCAATGTCGTTTGCCAATGCTTCTCCACAGGGACCTCTGTTCGTACAGTCAATGTTCCTCCATACGATCCAGCGTCCATCCCTCTTGTACGCCTTGCTGTTCTTCCATCTTTTTTCATGGTCGTCCCGCCACGGTCTTCTACCTGCAGGCTGCCATGCATAAAATCTGGCCGGGTATCTATCTTCATCCATCCTTCTGATGTGTCCATACCATCTCAGTTGTTGTCTCTCGATCAAATCCTCCCCCGCCTCGACCCCCAACTCCTCTCTTATCTCAGTATTCCTTCTTCTCTCTCTTCTGGTCACCCCCACTATCAACCTCAACACCCTCATCTCCGCCGCCACGATCTTACTCCTTGTTCTAGTTGTAAGTGTCCACGACTCCGACCCAAACAAAAGTACCGGTCTCAGAATCGTGGTATAAATAAGTGTTTTAACCTGTCTCGTCACATGTCTGTTTCTAAGCAAGGGATACAACTGACCAACTCCTCTATCTCTCTCTCTCCTCTCTCTCTCTCTCTGTGTTGTGAGAATTAATACATTAATTTAATGAGGCAGCATGTGTGGTGCAACTTGGAAGCTAAGGTGGGAAGATATATATATATATATATATATATATACATATATGGCTTTCATATATATATATATATATATCTTTATATATATATATATATATATATATATATATATATAAACATATCAATGTTTATATGGAAGACTTTTGGGATTGAGGAAAAGAGTATCTTTCTTCATTTTTTTGGCAATATTGATTGCCAAATAATGTTTTACTCCATTAAAAATATCTTTCTTTTTAACTTTGATCTAATAATTGTTTTCCTTTCCTAGTAACTTAAGATTAAGTTCCATTCACTCTCTCTCTCTCTCTCTCTCTCTCCTCTCATATATATATATATATATATATATATATATATATATACTCCTCTCTCATAAATATATATATATATATATATATATATCTTTTTCTCATATATATATATGTATATGCTAATAATATAAATGGCTGATCAATTTTTGATCTTTCACTGAAAAGGTATGTTTACTAAAATCTTATTTTTCCCACTTTAAGTGTTTTTTAATCTCCATTCCTCGTCCATTCATCTCGTTATCCTTCCACCATCTTCCAGCCATCCATTAATTCTTCTCCATTCATGCCTGAATATATATATATATATATATATATATATATATATATATATATATATATATATATTTATATATGTATATATATATTTATATGCCACCTGTATATACAAAAATATATTTATATAAAAATATATATATATATATATATATCTGTTTGAATGATGCCTAAATAACTATTTAGCATCCAACTTACCAGGTATCATATAACCCTTTCAGTTTTAAAAAAGATAGTTCCAATAAGTAATTCTTTCGGCAAAATAACTTCCCTACTACCAACGTTTCTCTAATTCAGTTTTGCACGTGAGACTGACACCTATTAAACTATTATCCCAATTAATATCCCAATTTGATATCGATTGGGACCAAAAAATTGATCTTGCAAGCGGGGCTCATATGCGGGCTGCAAAAGACTCTTCACTTATCATGCGAATTGAGCGATAACGGTTATGAATGCTTACTCATGCATGAGTTCACACATACATACATACATACATACATACATACATACATACATACATACATACATACATACATACATACATACATACATACATACATATAGAGAACATACATACATATATTCATGCTCACAGTTCAAGGAGCAATGTTCATGCTGAAGGACACCAAATCCAGACGACCTGAACCCTGAGGACAAACCTGCACCTGGGCAATATGTATGTAATAATAATAATATGTGTGTGTGTGTGTGTGTGTGTGTGTGTGTGTGTGTGTGTGGGATTGTGTGGGAATACGAATAATGTATGTGTATGTATTGGGTCTGTGATGTGTGTGTGTTGTGTGTGTGTGTGTGTATGTGTGTGCTCTCATATATATATACTCTCTTTCTCTCACACCTGCTCTCTTTCTCTCATATATATATATATATATATATATATACATATAAATCATATATATGTATATTATATATATATATATATATATATATATATATATATATATATATATATATATATATATATATATATATATATATATATATATAATTTAAAATAAACAAGTAGTCCCCCTTATTTATACAATAGGAATAATGTAATTAGAGATGCCAAATGCAACTTAATGTATACAATTTTAATACTTTTAAATTTAAATTCCTGGAAACAATCCTCCATATTCGATTTGAGCACGAACAGCCACCTTTTTTAATGGATTGAAAATACTTGTATTATTTAATAGCATTGATTCTACACAGCTAATTTTATAACAACATATTGTTATGTAATATTTTCATTCTTTTGATTCAATAATCGCAAAAAATATGAGAATTTTATCGTAACATTATAAATTTGTAGAAAGGTCGATCCGTTTTATTTAATACTAACTCGATTACTAAGCACAGAACAATGAAGTCATGGAATCTTATCTTATATATATATATATATATATATATATAATAATAAAAATAATAATAATAATAATAATAATAATAATAATAATAATAATAATAAAAATTAGGAAACGAAATATGCTAACTGTTGCCAAAACAAGCAAGTTGTACGATGAATAGTTCAATATAACTTTGTCCGGATGGTGATATTGAAGAACCTTTAGATATAATGAGTGAAGCTTTATCCATTGTGAGAAGGAGACCTATTCCGTATTATCTTTAATTTTGGCATTAATTAAATGATGACGATGGGTGTAGTCTGAAAAAGAAACCAAATCCTTCCACTCAAGCTTACGTGTGTTCATTTCATTCAAGCTTACATGTGTTCCTTTCACTCAAGCTTACATGTGTTCCTTTCACTCAAGCTTACATGTGTTGACCAGGTTGTTAAGACTAAACTTAATACTTATCTTGCATTTGATTTCAGATGGTAATAGGTTAGTTAGAATTTCTTTGAATACCTGATAAGAGAACTCAACATTTTCAGGGAACTTGAGGCTCTGGAAAGTATTATGTTCTAGAAGATGAAACCTGATCTAAATTCCTTTCATCTTTCTTACTACCATGAGATTTCACCAAAATTTTTATGACTAAGACTACACTTTTCTCAGTTAAGCGAAGATATTCAGACTAATCTGCTGTCTGTGAGATTAAGGAGTATCTTCAGTTAAATCTTAGCGACCCATCCAATTTTAACTTTCATCCTTTAACCCTCACGTATTTAAACTTTCAATGGATTCTATCTTTGATCATCAGAAGCTTCATTCATGATAATTACCTTTCAAGATCAATTGATGATAACTTTTCCTATCTTATAAGTCTCCGGTCATTTGTTTCTCTAGAATGTGAAAATATTTGTGTGACGGTGACACGTGTGACACGTAACGGTGACGGTGACGGTGACGGTGACGGTGACGGTGACGGTGACGGTGACGGTGACGGTGACGGTGACGGTGACGGTGACGGTGAATGTGACGGTGAAGGTGTGACTGACACGTTCAAAGCATTTGATCAGCTACTGTTCTTCGGGTATCTCTCTTCACTTTAATTTCGATTGCTGTTGAAAAAAAATTTAATTTTTTTTATACTTCTAAACAATGATTTTTTTTTTTTTTTTTTTTTTTTTGAGAGCGAACCTCACCAACGAAAGGGCATATGCCGTCCCTCCGGGAAGACAAAATACTGCCCTTCAGGCTATCACGAGCTCAAAACAAGTGAATCACCTGTTTTATTTTGTATTCTTTCCTCAATACAAGTATTTATTAAAAAATTT
>JABUQX010030352.1:35000-60000 GCA_015478945.1 Trachelipus rathkii
TCTTTTTTAGGTCTTTCATTTTATCATTTGAAAACGTTTTTGGCTTTAGGAAAGACATAACAAATGCAACAAAATTGCAGTATCTTAAATCTCACCTCTCAAGTTATGCACTAAAAGATGTTGAACACCTGGCCAATATAGATGAAAATTATTCTGTGGCTATGGAAATATTGAAGGATTTGTACCTTGATAAGCCTTTTATTATAGATTCTCTGTTCCATAAGATAGACGCGGCTCCTATCTTAGATGGAAAAAAATTAGACAACGTTCGCTCTTTCATTTCAGAAGTAAGAGCCTACCTTCACGAACTTAAAGAGTTCGATTTAGATTTTCTGGCTGAAAACTCGGCCGGAAATAAATTAATAAGTCATCTCATAGTCGATAAGTTGCCTTCCAATTTTATTCGTGAACTTAAACTCATTACTCAAGAAGAGTATCCATCTGTTAATGTAATTTTCTCTCATTATAACAATGTGTTAAAATCTCTTGAGAAAACGAAGGCTAAATTTTCATCCTCCGGATTTAGTAAAAATCCATCTCGTTCCTCTTCTTCCACAACAAAGAAAACTTTTTCGTATAACACTTCTTCCAAATCTAATGAAATTTCGAAGAAATCTTCTACTAAGTCAGATACTTCGCCCAAGAAGGACGAGTGTGTATCTGTATCTACTGCTGCTACTCCGTGCAAACTATGTCAGGGAAATCACTTCATGACTTTTTGTACCGTCTTCACCACTCCTAAAAATAGGAGAGAGCAATGTATACAGCTGGGTTTGTGTGCTAATTGTTCCAGTTCCAAACATGCTGCCAACAGCTGTCCTGCTAAAAAATATGGTTTAAGTCGTCCCTGTGGACTTTGTAGAAACAGTGCTCATATAACAGCTCTCTGCCCTACTGGAGCAAAGGCCAAAATGAAGAGCAATAATCGTACAGTCACTTCTGAAGAACAACCGTCTGCATCTTCAGCATCTCAGGACAATTCTGATGTTGACGACCAAAACAGGAACTTCCTGTGCATTAATACTGGAAATTCCTCTTCTAATCATATTTTACCAACTCTTTCCTTGAAAGTGAGAAAAGATAACAAAACAGAAACTGTCCGAGTTCTTCTAGATCTTGGATCACAGCGCTCCTATTTTAATAACAACATACTTTCTAAACTAGGAGTCAGTTTTGAAACTCTTCCTGTATATAACAACACTGTTAAAACTTTCTTGGGGGAACAGGTTAGGTCTATGCGCTCTATAGATGTAGAACTTAATGTTTGTTGTCAACAGTTTATAAAGGTGCCTGTTTTGATAGATCCTGAACTAGATGTGAGTTTTGACGTGAAGGGCCTTATGGGGGCCATTCATAATATCTCTTGGAATGGACATAACGTAGCAGATCAATTTTATATTGGTAAACATACTAATAGTGTCAATAATATTGATGGACTTTTAGGCATTGATGTACTCTATCTTTTTAAACATTTATGTACTATTCCTTGTATAAAGGGTAGGGCTTTAGAGACATGCCATGGAACAATTCCTTTTGGACCTGTAAAGTCTTTTTTAACTCCGTCTCAAGAATCCATCATTTTCGGCGGTAGTGACTCTGATCCTAGGATTGATGATACTAACGATATTTGACAAAAGGACAACAAAACTTTGTCCTCGTCTCTTCTAAACAAATTCTTCGTGAAAACACCAAATCACATCGTAAATCTTATTTATTTTAGAACCAACACCTACTTATTTTGATCCTCTTTTATATACCCATAAGAATACTGATCTGGATTTGGGTCTTGAGCACCTGTATAAATTGGAATCTCTTGGCATCAAAGAAGAATCAGATCAAGGGTCTATCGATGACGTATTCATCCGAAAATTTCATGAAGGCATAGAATTTAGAGAGGGCAAGTACCATATAGAACTTCCATGGTACAAAGATATTTTAGAAGATGTCCCATCTAATCATCAAGTGGCACTTGCCACTCTTCATCGCGTTAAGAAACGGCTTGACAGTCAAGGCCTCACTTCCGCCTATGGAGAGGTCTTTCAGCAGTATTTGAGAGAAGGAATCATAGAGACTGTACAAGTGTCTCCTAAAGATTTTAATAAATATATCTGGATTCCTCATCGTCCGATCATCAAAACAGCTTCTCAAATTACAACAAAAATCAGGCCGGTCTTCAATTGTAGCTTGAAGGTTGGTGGTTGCCCGTCATTGAATCAAGCGTCTTATCCCGGAGTTGATTTGATGGCGTCTCTCTTTCGTATTCTTATTTCTTTTCGTACCAACAAATATGTTGTTCTTTCAGACATCTCAAAAGCCTTTCTTCAAATTCGCCTCAAACTGGAAGAGGATAGAAATAGGTTTTGTTTTTTTTGGACTGAAGGTGGAGTGATACAAACCTATCGTTATGCCACAATCATATTTGGTTTATCAGTAAGCCCTTATGTACTAGGGGCGGTTATTAAACATCACGCTCAAAAGTATCCTCTTGACCTGTGTACATCTATTCTTATGAATAATTTATATGTGGATAATCTGATTTATACAAATTCATCTTTAGATGTTCTGACAGACATCTACCATCAAGCTAACACTCGTATGAGTGAAGGAGGCTTCAATTTGGCATCGTGGAACTCCAATCATCCTGATCTCAGAGACTTATTTTCATATGAGAATAAGCTCTCCACTCATCAGTGTGCTGAGGAGAGAGTGTTAGGATATTTATTTGATACGTCAGACGATTCGCTTAAGCTAAGTGATTTTACTCTTGGAATTGTTAATTCCAAGAGGCAGTTGTTATCGGAAATCTCTAAGATTTTCGATCCCCTCTCTCTTTTTCTGCCGGTAACTATCCGAGGTCGTTTACTGATGAGAAAGACATGGGAAAAGGAGATGAACTGGGATGATGAAATTGAACTTGATATGAAGAAATCATGGGAAAAGCTCAGTCAGGATTTATCTTCTCTTAAGGAAATTTCGTTCCCACGATCTTGTTTCGAGTCCCTAGACTCCAATTTAACTTTGAATATATTCTGTGACGCCAGCACGCAATGTTATGGTTTTTCGGTTTATGTTTCTTCCGACATTAATGGCCCATCTCTACTATGGTCCAAAGGGAAGGTTGCTCCTTTAAAGAAAAGGACCTTACCTTGTTTGGAACTTTTGTCCGTTTTTTTAGCTTTGAAATGCTTGCCTCAGGTTCTCAACAGCTTACAAGGGGTCAAATTCTCTTCGCTTAATATTTTCTCTGACTCTCAAATCGTACTGTTTTGGATTCTGAATAAAGGACAAAAAAGCAAGCAAATTTTTGTACGAAATCGTATTCAGGATATAATCCTCATGACCTCTTCTCTGAAAGAAGAGTTTTCCCTTTCTGCAAAATTTCTCTATGTTCGATCAGAGGAAAATCCTGCAGATTTAATTACTGTAGAGGTTGTCTCTTTTGAAGTTTCATAAAAAACTGTCCTTTTGGTGTCATGGACCTGAGTGGTTGGCTTCAGATCCTTCATATTGGCCTAAGTTTGAACTTAATGAAACAGATAATCCAACTTCTCCAGTTTTTGCCGTCTTACAAGGAGCAGGAAATCCTCCTGTGGTTGATTTTAGCAAATTTTCGAGTTTAGGGTCCCTTCTCAGGGTTTGTGCACTTCTTTTCCAATTTTTTGCTTATACTAAACATAAGCACATTGACTGTGATGCAAGAGCTTTGCTATATTGTCTGTTAGTCATGCAAAAAGAGTCCTTCTCAAAGGAAATTGAATTTCTTCTAAAGGCAAAAACTGATCCTTCTCTTTCGAATCCTCCCGACCTTGTCAATCAACTTGACCTATTTTTGGATGAAAACGACCTTATCAGAAGTAAAGGTCGTCTATCCCGCTCCAACCACTATGATTTTGATATAATGAATCCAATTCTGTTGGCCAAAAATCATCATTTATCTGTCCTTATCGTCAAAGATGTTCATCATAAATGTAAACATCTGGGCATTCAGGCTACATTAACGAATTTACGTTTGAAAGGATATTGGATAACTTCTTCAAGAGCTACTATCAAAAGGGTGCTAGCAGATTGCATAATCTGTAAAAAATTCAACAATTTCGCATATCAGTATCCAAAGTTTACAAATTTTTCTAAAGCTCAAGTTCAAATGTTTCGTCCTTTCAAACATGTAGGCATAGATTTTACGAAGCACTGGTGGGTCAAAAATAAAGGATCCAATCAGGCACAAAAAAATGTTCATAATAATTTTCACTTGTCTCTATATTCGTGCTGTTTACCTGGACTTAGTACCTGACATGACTTCCAAATCCTTTGTGCTTTCTTTCCAACGTTTTATTAATAGATTTGGAGTCACTGATGTCGTTTATAGCGATAATGCGAGAACCTTTTGTCAGGGTATTGATGCCATAGAGTCTTTCGTGGTGTCTGAGGACGGGAAGGAGTTACTTCGAAAGAATCAAATGTCTCATAAACGTATACCTTTATATAGTCCATGGGTGGGTAGCTTGTGGGAAAGGAATGATCGTGTGTAAAACAGCTGTCTTAACAAAACGCTTGGATGTTCTTCCATCGAATACTTTGATTTCTTAACTGTCCTTTCTGATATTGCTGACGCAATAAATTCTCGTCCTCTTACCTACACTTCCAGTTCCAACGACATCATCCCTCTTACACCAAATTGCTTCCTAAAACCGCTTTCAAAAACTACAATCGTCCTGCCAGGAACTGATCCTGAAGATTCGTTCTGGAGCTCTTCTTTTAAAGCTCGCGAAGAGCTGATCAAAGCCCTGAAACGTTCGTCGGAGAAGTTTGAAGATTTTCGTACTAGGTGGTATAACGAATATCTGTTAAGCCTTCGAGAGAGTAGTCGAGATCTGTATCAAGCCAAGTGGGAAAATCTCATTAAAGTTGATGATATTGTGTTAATAAGAAGTCCTGTAAAGGAACGCCCATTCTGGCAGATGGGAGTCGTCACCCAGCTCATATATGGAGATGACAACAAAATACGCTCTGATATCGTGAGAACACCGGGAGGACAAATTAATGTTTATGCAATTAAACATTTATACCCCTTAGAATTATCTTTGACCCATAGTGGGTCAAGTCAGCCTTCTGTTTCCGCACCAACACCTTCTGCACCTGTCCCTGCAATTTGTAATTCACCTGTCGCTACCACAGTAGCTCCTACGTCTACATCTAGTCGACCTCAAAGGAAACCAGCATTAATTGCTCGTCAGCACTTTGTTGTTGACTCCGATGAATCTGAGGATTCAGATTAATTTTTTTTCCTTTCGCTGACACTATCCCCTTTAGTGGTATAGTGCCATTCCTCCGGCGGAGGATATAATATTTTATTTCCCAACAAGCTATTTTATTTCCCAACCAGCTAAACTTATCGTTATCTTGGGGGAGGAAAGGCGGAAGGATTCTTACGCGAACATTTTTTCTTTTTCGTTTGAAATCTTTAAGAGAGGATCTCTTTATCATTCTATGAATATCGAGAGAGGATCTCTTTATCATTTTATGAATATCGAGGGCAAAGAAAAGTAACTTTTTATTATTTACGTGTTTATGTGTTTACAACCGTCTAATACAGTGTTTTCTTTTCCGGAATACGTAAACTACTTCAATTTGTACAAATCTAAACTACCCTTCTTCTGAGGAAAATTTCCAAACTAGGAAATGAATCCGTGAGAGACGACAAGTTTTTCAAGAAACCTATTTACTCTAATTCAAGAAACTTGCAGAAACTTTAAGGTAAGAGTCTTTCTCAATTTCCATTTTCCTCAGATAACTGGTCAAAGTTTAGCTGTTTTTTATAATCATCATTTTTCCATTATAATTATTGTGCCGTTTTTGCTATTTTTCATAATTCATTTAACAACTAAAAAGAATTGAGATTTGCGCACAAATATGGTACTTACTGCGTACCAAAATAGGGTTTTTTAAATTTGCGTTTAAAATCTTAATAATATATATATATATATATATATATATATATATATATATATATATATATATATAATGCTATAGGGTACATATATCTGTATATATGTATAAAAAAATAGTGTTTATATATATATATATATATATATATATATATATATATATATATATATATATATATATATATATATATATATATATATATATATATATATATATATATATATATATATATATATATATATATATATAACATTTAAAATAAAGAGAGGCTCAAGCATAGAAGGATCGTGAAGGAAAAGAAGGAACGTGATTTTATTTTCCTATTTTTCTGAATAAAATGTTTTGGAAATGAAATATCTTATTAAATATTCTCAGTATATTTAAATCCCCAAATCCTCTTTTATTTACGTGCCTTCAAAATATTTTCTTAAATATATTTTCTATCTGTCTTGTTATTTTTTTAACTCTTTCTATTACTGGATATATATATATATATATATATATATATATATATATATATATATATATATAGAGAGAGATATATATATATATATATATATATATATATATATATATATATATATATATATATATGTAAGAATGGGGAGTTATAGAGACGAGGTGGTAGAGAATGGTGGGACAGTACGGAGAGAAGATAAGGAATATTGAAGGTGAGATGTTGATAGATTTCTGTTTAAGAAAGGGAATGAAAAAAATGAAGGATTTTTCCAACAGAGGGACTCACATAGGTTCACAAGATATAGATGGAACAATATCACTGATAGTTCTAGTAGTAGGGCAGGCATATTGACCTAGATGGGGTAAAAAATGATAACCCAAATTTTTTACTCCATATTGGAGGTCTCACTTGGGGTAAAAAATGATAACCCACTTTACCTGCCCTTTGACCTTTTGGGCCTTGACCTTTTGGGTTCCTGACCTTTTTGGCCTTGACCTTTTTGGTTTTGACTTTTTATGCTCTCGAAGAAAGGCAAAGCAACGGTTGGGTAAGCAATCATGGGCGTAGTGCCTCCTATTTTTGGCCCCCTTACTAATTTAGCCCCATTTTTTTAAGAACCCAAATTTTTTGGTGAACCCTAATTTTTTGAGAACCCTAATTTTGAGAACCCAAATTTTTTGGTTAATTTTTGGAGAACCCTAATTTTTGAGAACCTAATTTTTTGAGAACCCTAATTTTTTTGGCAACCCTATTTTTGAGAACCCTAATTTTTGGCCAACCCTAATTTTTTTTGAGAACCCTAATTTTTTGAGAACCCAATTTTTTTTACCCTAATTTTTTTGAGAACCCTAATTTTTGAGAACCCTAATTTTTTGAGAACCCTAATTTTTTTGAGAACCCTAATTTTTGATAAACCAAATTTTACCCATATTAGAGGTCGCCCTTGGGGTAAAAATATAACCCAATTTTTCACACCAACCCTTGGTATTCCATAATAATTTTGGCCCCCCTAATTTTTGGCCAATTCTTTAGGGCTTAGCCCCATTTTTGATATTTCGGTCATATCACACACGAGCACGCGCACACACACTCACACATACATTCACTTCTATGGCACTTACACCTCCATAGATACTGAAATTTACATTTCACACTTATACACACGGCCAAACACACGATTCAACTCTTATCTTCCATGGGTCAATTTGACCCACGGTAATTTTTGGCCACCCTTTAGGGGCTTAAGCCTTTTTTGATGTCTTAACCTGTTTGACCTCGGGCGATATTTTCGGTCTTGACCTTGCCATATACCATGGGTCAATTTTTGACCCACGCCAATTTTTTGCCCACTCTTCGTGGCCCACCTGTCACATATTTCGTTCCTAACTTGAACGCATGTATGTATCGTAACTTGAACACCTTTTTTTACACACACACACACACACACACACACACACACACACACACACACACACATATACATTACAATAATTTAAACACATGAATCACTATGACATATTTTATACAATAATATCTGCCATAATTTATACGATCTATAGACACGAATATGTACACCAGTTACGCTCCTTCCAAGCGCACTTGCACCGCTTAGGTCGTCCATAGGCCAATTTTGCCACGGTAATTTTTTTGTCCTTACTTTAGGGACTTAGCCCTTTTTTGATGGAAGAATCATTTGACCATTATTTCTGGACTTGACTCACATATACCATGGGGTCAATTTTTGACCTTATCAAGCAACTTCGATATTTGATGTATCCCTAATCACCGTAAGAAGTATCTAGTGATGTTCTATTAATGTTGAGTATTCTATGAGTGCCAGGTGAGTGCCAAGTGAGTGCCAATGAGTGCCAATGAGTGCCAAGTGAGTGCCAATGAGTGCCAAGTGAGTGCCACATAGTGCCAAGTGAGTGCCACATAGTGCCAACTGAGTGCCACTTTTTTCAAGCCTTTTCTAGCCTCCCCTGAGTCTAGAATAGCCCTAATATGGGTGTCTACCCCTAGGTAATAAGGTATGAGGAATCGATTGGTGTATATTACAAGTTGCTAGGATGCTTCCTACTATGAGTTAGTATTTTTATAACACTTATAAGCACTTACACTTGCCATAGACACTTACACTAGCCCATATACACTTACACTCACACGCACAGGTACACTTACACTTACACTCACACACTCGAAGCTCAATTTTGTTGCCTCATCTTTGATGACTCATCTTTGATGAAGTCATCTTTGATACCACCTATATTGATGATTCATCTTTGATGACTCATCTTTTGTCTACCTCTAGATCATAAGCTGCCCACCAGGCCGCAGCAAGCCCCCTCCCCGCAAAGGATGGAGGTCCCGCACCCGCAGGTGCGACCCGCCGCGCGAATGAAAAATATATATACTTTAAAAACATTTTCGCGAATCTAAAACTGTAACTCATTACAGACCTATTATTTAACACATATATTTATTAACATTATTTTTACTTAATACTTTTTACTTAATACTTTTTAATTTATAAATTTTTAAAAAATTGTATGTAAGAAGAAAAAAACCAGAGTGCCTGATATATAAACATTTTATTTTACTACAACTGTACGAAATTTTATTAAAAACATTAACATTACATACCTTAAAGCAGTAAATCAGTAAATCAATAGAGGTGTTACCTAACACCAAGAGGGGATTAGTATGCTTTTGTTTTACTTGTTTTTACTGTTTAACTTGGCGTTTTACTGCTTTAACTCATGTTTTACTGTTTTAACTTATATGTTTTACTGCTTTAACTCACATATTCATTAACATTACATACCTTAAAGCAGTAAATCAGTAAATCAATAGAGGTGTTACCTAACACCAAGGGGGGATTAGTATGCTTTTGTTTTACTGCTTTACTGCTTTAACTCATGTTTTACTGCTTTAACTTATATGTTTTACTGCTTTAACTCACATATTTATTAACATTACATACCTTAAAGCAGTAAATCAGTAAATCAATAGAGGTGTTACCTAACACCTAGGGGGGATATTCATCTTACGTTCGCCCATAGTCGCTTTAACTCATGTTTTACTGCTTTAACTCATGTTTTACTGGTTTAACTTGCTTTATTGCTTTAACTATGTTTTACTGCTTTTTAACTCATATATTTATTAACATTATGTTTTTTATTTTGTTTTAATACTTTTATTATTTTTATTATTTTTATTTATTTTTATTATTATTTTTATTATTTTTATTATTTTATTTTTATTATTTTTATTATACTTAGTGTTATTTACTTCATGCCTATTGTTATTATTATTTAGAACACACACACACACACACACACACACACACACACACACACACACACACACACACACACACACTTACACTTATACACACATTCACTATGACACTTATACACACATTCACTATGACACTTACATTTACCCATAGACACTTTGCGATGATTTACAACTTATACACATGCGTTCACACACACCCTACACTTATACATACACATTCACTATGACACTTATACACACATTCACTATGACACTTACATTTAACCATAGACACTTACATTTACACTTACACTCACACACAGATTTACTTACACTCACACAGATTTACTTACACTCACACACAGATTTACTCACACACAGATTTACTTACACTCGCACACAGATTTACACACACACACACACACACACACCCACGCACACTCACTTACACATATAACGTATAATTTATTAAAACATTTTATGTTTTAATTAAACACGTACATTTATATTACTCATTCAAATATAACTAAAATTATTTCAAAGTTTCTTAAAACTTCTATAATAAATCAATCATTATCTTTGAACAAAGAATTTATTATTAACTGTTAATACTTTTTGTTTATAAATTTTATAACTATCAAGTTTTAAAATAACTTTTACTAAAATTTTATGAAATTTTATTAAAAACATATATTTTACGTACCTTAAAGCAATAAATCAGTAAATCAGTAAGGCCAGCCCCTAGCACCCCTCTACATCAAGCTATGTCACGTTTTGTTCTATTGACTTACTGCTTTACATCATCTTTAGCCATGTAATAAGTATAAAATAACAAAATAAGTTCTTCTCTGCTAACATAACATGTATTTTATTAAAATCATTCTAAGTTTTTATTTAAAAATAACAATTATTCACTTACATTTATATTATTCGCTCGATGTTAACTAAAAATATTTCAAAGTTTTTTAAATAATTCGGGTTTTCTTTATTATTATTATTATCTATGTACATTGACAATCCATCACGAGAAAACACAACAACCCGCACTCCTTACAGATACGAAACTGACCTCTCTCTGTAAAATGTTGAAATAACTACTAGGTCTAAATTACACATAATCCCTTGTAACCCGGGGTGATTGAAGCTCAATCTATATCAAAATATATTTCTCAAACTTGACCTTTTCCTCTGTAAAATGTGGTGCACAAATTGATGTTAGCATTTTTAAATTTTTAGTGCTCCAAATTTAGATGTTTCCTTTGTAGACGGGCTAATTTAATCCTAATACCAGGTCAAAAGGTAACTCCAGCATAGACAAGAATCACAGCATATTATTTTTATAAATATATTTCAAACTGAAACATGCTGGATCGGTAAGATCCTTTACAGGTAAAAATAAACAGCCTTTACTTGTAATTGGTCAAAGTACCTTATCTCTATGGCCCTGTATGTAGTATTGGTTTGAGAATTATTTATCGTCTTTTTGAAAATTAACTTTGTTCTTTAAACTTGTATTTGAGCAGGTGTGTGTTTTATTATCTTTTAGACCCAAACTCATTTTAAAATCATAGTCATTTTAGCTGTTAAGCGGTGCACAAGTTATCTGATTTGTATTAAAAGTGTTTTATTTTTACTAAGTGTATATCATTTATAATAAATACTTACATTGAGGAATAATTATTAATTTCATTTGGAATAGATAATAATTAATTCACTAGTTCACTAACCACCAAGGCTCAGCATGAGCCCCACCCGCAAAGGCAGCCACCCGCACCCGCTGGTGCGTCCCGCCGCGTCCCTGCCCGCTGCGTGCGCCCGCAGGCGCAATATCCCCGCGTACCCGCCGCCGCGTGCGTCCGCAGCGCATATTATTCCCGCGCGGAATTGGCTATTTAGAACACACATACACACACACGCACATACACACACACACACACACAATAGACACACACACTAATACACACACACACACCCACACACACACTACCTTACACATATAACGTATAAAATAACAAAATTTTTATTTTTATTTTATTATTATTTTATTATTATTACTTCATGCCTATTGTTATTATTATTTAGAACACACATACACACACACACACACACACACACGCACACATACACACACACACACACCCACACCCACACGCACACTCACTTACACATATAGACGTATAATTTATTAAAACATTTTATTTATTTTATTATTATACTTTTAGGGTTATTTACTTCATGCCTATTGTTATTATTTAGAACACACATCCACACACCACACACACACACACACACACACACACACACACACACACACTTACACATACGCACCCACCCACTCGATATTTTGATGCCTCAACTTTGATGCCTCAGCTTTTGATGCCTCAACTTTGATGCCTCAGTTTTGATGCCTCAACTTTGATGCCTCAGCTTTTGATGTCTCAACTTTGATAATACTCAGCTTTGATGGTTCATCTTGATGCCTCAATTTTAATAACTTAGCTTTGGTACCTCAGCTTTAGTGGTTCATCTTTGATGACTCATCTTGATGGCGTCATCTTTGATACCACCTATATTGATGATTCAGCTTATAAGCAGTTACACTTACCATAGACACTTACACTTACACTTATACACACATACACTATATCTCTTATTCACACATACGCACATACACATAGACACTTACGTTCACCCATAGACACTTCACATTCACACACACAATATACAAATATACAAATATAATTAAGTAGAATATATATATATATATATATATATATATATATATATATATATATATATATATATGTTATATATATATATATATATATATATATATATATATATATATATATATATATATATATATATATATATATATATATATATATATATATATATTTCATTCGCGCGGGAATATTGCGCCTGCGGGCGCACGCGGCGGAGGTTACGCGGAAATATTGCGCCTGCGGGCGCACGCGGCGGGCGGGAACGCGGAAATATTGCGCCTGCGGGCGCACGCGGCGGGCGGGGACGTGGCGGGACGCACCAGCGGGTGCGGGGTTGGCTGCCTTTGCGGGTGGGGCTCATGCTGAGCCCTGGTGGTTAGCTTATGAACTAGTGAATTAATTATTATCTATTCTAGTGAAATTAATAATTATTCCTCAATGTAAGTATTTATTATAAATATGATATACACTTAGTAAAAATAAAACACTTTTAATACAAATCAGATAACTTGTGCACCGCTTAACAGCTAAAATGACTATGATTTTAAAATGAGTTTGGGTCTAAAAGATAATAAAACACACACCTGCTCAAATACAAGTTTAAAGAACAAAGTTAATTTTCAAAAGACGATAAAATAATTCTCGACCAATCACATACGAGGTCATATAGAGAGGGGTGACACCTGACCAATCAGTAAGGGCAAACATTTCTTTACCTGCTTAAAGGATCTACCGGTCCAGCATGTTTCAGTTTGAAATATATTTATAAAAATAATAATAACAATGATTCTTGTCTATACGGGAATTACCTTTTGACCTGGTATTAGGATTAAATTAGCCCGTCTACAAAAAGGCTTATCCTAAATTTAGGCCTAAATTTAGGCCTAACGTAGTTATTGCACCACATTTTACAGAAAAAGGTCAGTTTGAAATATATTTTGACCTGGAATTAGGCTTAAATCACCCCGGGTTACAAAAAGGATTATCCTAAATTTAGACCTAAAGTAGTTATTTCAACACTTTTACAGAAGAGGGTCAGTTTCGTATCTGCAAGGAGTGCGGGTTGTTGTTTTTTCTCGTGATGGATTGCAATGTACATAGATAATAATAATAATAATAAAGAAAATCCGAATTATTTAAAAAACTTTGAAATATTTTTAGTTAACATCGAGCAAATAATATAAATGTAAGTGAATAATTGTTATTTTTAAATAAAAACTTAGAATGATTTTAATAAAATACATGTTATGTTAGCAGAGAAGAACTTATTTTGTTATTTTATACTTATTACATGTCTAAAGATGATGTAAAGTAGTAAGTCAATAGAACAAAACGTGGCATAGCTTGATGTAGAGGGGTGCTAGGGGCTGGCCTTACTGATTTACTGATTTATTGCTTTAAGGTACGTAAAATATATGTTTTTAATAAAATTTTAGTAAAAGTTATTTTAAAACTTGATAGTTATAAAATTTATAAACAAAAAGTATTAACAGTTAATAATAAATTCTTTGTTCAAAGATAATGATTGATTTATTATAGAAGTTTTAAGAAACTTTGAAATAATTTTAGTTATATTTGAATGAGTAATATAAATGTACGTGTTTAATTAAAACATAAAATGTTTTAATAAATTATACGTTATATGTGTAAGTGAGTGTGCGTGGGTGTGTGTGTGTGCAGTGTAAATCTAAAGGAGTGTGGGCAAATCTGTGTGAGTGTAAGTAAATCTGTGTGAGGTAAGTAAATCTGTGTGGAGTGTAAGTAAATCTGTGTGTGAGTGTAAGTAAATGTAAGTGTGCTCCAGGATAAATGTAAGTGTCATAGTGAATGTGTGTATAAGTGTCATAGTGAATGTGTGTATAAGTGTAAGTGTGTGTGTGTGACCGCATGGCAAGTATGTAAGTGTCTATGGGTAAATGTAAGTGTCATAGTGAATGTGTGTATAAGTGTAAGTAAGTGTGTGTGTGTGTGTGTGTGTGTGTGTGTGTGTGTGTGTGTGTGTGTGTGTGTGTGTATGTGTGTTCTAAATAATAATAACAATAGGTATGAAGTAAATAACACTAAGTATAATAAAATAATAAAAATAAAAATAAAATAATAAAAATAATAATAAAAATAAATAAAAATAATAATAAAATAAATAAAAAGTATTAAAACAAAATAAAAAACATAATGTTAATAAATATATGAGTTAAAGCAGTAAAGCAGAAAGTTAAAACAGTAAAGCAGAAAGTTAAAGCAGTAAAGCAGAAAGTTAAAGCAGTAAAGCAGAAAGTTAAAGCAGTAAAGCAGTAAAACAAAAGCATACTAATCCCCCTTGGTGTTAGGTAACACCTCTATTGATTTACTGATTTACTGCTTTAAGGTATGTAATGTTAATAAATATGTGAGTTAAAGCAGTAAAACATATAAGTTAAAGCAGTAAAACATGAGTTAAAGCAGTAAAGCAGTAAAACAAAAGCATACTAATCCCCCCTTGGTGTTAGGTAACACCTCTATTGATTTACTGATTTGCTGCTTTAAGGTATGTAATGTTAATAAATATGTGAGTTAAAGCAGTAAAACATATAAGTTAAAACAGTAAAACATGAGTTAAAGCAGTAAAACATGAGTTAAAGCAGTAAAGCAGTAAAACAAAAGCATACTAATCCCCTCTTGGTGTTAGGTTACACCTTTATTGATTTACTGATTTACTGCTTTAAGGTATGTAATGTTAATGTTTTTAATAAAATTTCGTACAGTTGTAGTAAAATAAAATGTTTATATATCAGGCACTCTGGTTTTTTTCTTACATACAATTTTTTAAAAATTTATAAATTAAAAAGTATTAAGTAAAAATAATGTTAATAAATATATGTGTTAAATAATAGGTATGTAATGAGTTACAGTTTTAGGTTCGCGAAAATGTTTTTAATAAAAATGTTTAAGTATGAAATAAAAATGAATGACTTATAGTATATATATTTTTCATTCGCGCGGCGGGTCGCACCTGCGGGTGCGGGGCCTCCATCCTTTGCGGGGAGGGGGCTTGCTGCGGCCTGGTGGGCAGCTTATGATCTAGAGGTAGACAAAAGATGAGTCATCAAAGATGAATCATCAATATAGGTGGTATCAAAGATGACTTCATCAAAGATGAGTCATCAAAGATGAGGCTTCAAAATTGGAGTTTGAGGTGGAGTGTAAGTGTATGTACCTGTGCTTGTGAGTGTGTAAGTGTGATATGGCGTAGTGTAAGTGTCTATGGCGAGTGTAAGTGCTTATAAGTGTTATAAAATACTAACTCATAGTAGGAAGCATTCTAGCAGATTGTAATATACACCAATCGATTCCTCATACCTTATTACCTAGGGGTAGACACCCATATTAGGCTATTCTAGGCTCAGGGAGGCTAGAAAAGGCTTGAAAAAGTGGCACTCAGTTGGCACGATGGCACTACCACTATGTAAGCACCCACTTGGCACTCATTGGCACTCACTTGGCACTCATTGGTACTCATTGGCCTCACTTGGCACTCCCCTGGCACTCACCTGGCACTCATAGAATACATAGAACACTAATAGAACATCACTAGATACTTCTTACGGTGATTGGGAAACATCAAAGCCATCAAGAATTGGCCCATGGTATATGGCAAGGTCAAGTCCGAAATATCATGGTCAAACAAGGTTAAGACATCAAAAAGGGCTAAGTCCCTAAAGTAAGGACAAAAAATTACCGTGGGCAAAAAATGATGACACCAAAGTGTTTATGCTGTACGGTATAAGTAAATGTAAGTGTCTATGGGTAAATGTAAGTGTCATAGTGAATGTGTGTGTATAAGTGTCATAGTGAATGTGTGTATAAGTGTGTGTGTGTGTGTGTGTGTGTGTGTGTGTGTGTGTGTGTGTGTGTGTGTGTGTGTGTGTGTGTGTGTGTGTGTGTGTAGGTGTTCAAGTTAGGATAGATCCATACATGCGTTCAAGTTAGGAAAGAAATATGTGACGGTTGGGCCACGAGTGGGTAAAAAATTGGCGAATGCAGACCTGTATACGGTGCAAGGTCATCGAAATATCATGGTCAAACAAGGTTAAGACATCAAAAAGGGCTAAGTCCCTAAAGGAAGGACAAAAAATTACCGTGGGTCAAAATTGACCCACGGAAGACCAAAGGATTGGTCGTGTGTTTGTACGTGTGTATAAGTGTAAATGTAAGTGCAAGTATCTAGGGGTGACAGTAGTGAATGTATGTGAGTGTGTGTGCGCGTGCGCGTGTGTAGATGTGACTCAAAAAGGGCTAAGCTCCTAAAGGGTGGCCAAAAAGTGAGCCAAAATTGACCCATGGAATACCAAAGGGTTGGTCGGAAAATTAATATCATTTACCCCAAGGGGCGACCCTAATATGATAAAATTTGGTTTATCAAAAATTAGGTTCTCAAAACAAATTAGGGATTTCAAAAAATTAGGTTCTCAAAATTAGGTTCTCAAAAAATTAGGGTTCCCAAAATTAGGGTTCTCAAAAATTAGGCTATTCCCAGTGGGTTGGCCAAAAATTAGTTCTCAAAAAATAGTTCTCAAAAAATAGGGTTCTCAAAAAATTAGGGTTCTCAAAAAATTAGGGTTCTCAAAAAATTTGGGTTCTCAAAAAATTTGGGTTCTCAAAAAATTAGGGTTCTCAAAAAATTAGGGTTCTCAAAAAATTTGGGTTCTCAAAAAATGGGGCTAAGTCCGTAAAGGGGGGCCAAAATAGGGGGGCACTACAACGGTTGCTTACGCAACCGTTTAGCGCGCCCTTTCTTCGAAAGGGCGCCAAAAAGGTCAAGGCCAAAAAGGTCAAGGCCCAAAAAGGTCAAGGGCAGGTAAAAATTGGGTTATCATTTTTTACCCCAAGTGAGACCTCCAATATGGAGTAAAAATTTGGTATCATTTTTACCCCAATCCTGGGGTCCAATATGCCTGCCCTACTTCACTAATTTATCAGATACTATGTGGACTATATAGACCATGTAGACTATATAGACTACATAATATCTTATGATAGTAGGTTTTAAGGAATGTGAAGTAACAATACTTGGAATAACAATGGATTCGGATAATATATTGCTGGTGACGGACCTGCAGGTAAAGACAGGAAAGTTGCAAAATAAAGAAAAGAGAGATGTGTTTTTAAAGTGGGAGTCACTGATGGAGGGTGACAGGGAAAGGGAGTATGATGAAAAAATAAGTGACGACCTGGAACAATTAGAAGGAGTAGAAGAGGCAATGAAATACAAGAAACGACAAGAAAGGCAGCAGAGGAGACCCTGGGTAAAGGGTGGATAGGAGGAGCGAGGAAAAGACACACGAGGTGGTGGACTGAAGCAGTGAAGGAGGCAATAAAGAGGAAAACAATATTGATGAGAAGATGGTTGTATGTGGAGGCAAGAAATGAGGCAGAGATTGAAAAGAAGGGTAAAAGAGTTGGCAGCAAAGAGAGAGGCGGAAGAAATGAAGGAAGGAGAAACAAAAAAGATTTTGAGACTAACAAACACGTATAGACGGTTAAAGAGGAATGTGTGCAATATCAAGGATGAACAAGGAGAAGTTTTCGTGAGATCAAGAGACAAAGCAGAAGATGGACGGAATACTTCAGAGAGCGGTTATATGTGAATGAAGAGGTAGAGGGAAAGAATAGATAGTAGGAGGAGTTTAGGAAGAGGAGGGAGGAGATCACTATGGAGGAGTTGGAGGTGGTTCTGAGAGCTATGAAGAACTGTAAGTCACAGGGGTAAGATAGGATAGCCATAAAACTAATAAAAGAGGGAGGAGAGAAAATGAAAGAAGCTATTCTGAAATTGTTCAATAGGCGTTGGAGTAAGAGCGAAGTACCAGAAGGTGGGGAAGTCAATTATAGTTCCAATAGATAAGGGAAATGGAGATGCAGGAGGCTGTAAAAACTAAAGGGGAATTTCCTTGTTTTTACACTTAGCAAAAACACATGAGAAAATGCTTGAGAAAAGGCTGAGAATGGTAGTAGAGTCCAGACTTGGGAAAGAGCAGAACGAATATAGAAAGAACAGCCTTATACCTAATACCTTAGAAAAGGTATAGGATTATAACAAACTTGCATATATAGCTTTCATAGATCTGAGGAAATCTTTTGATTTAGCGCCAATGGGGAGACTGTGGAGAGTGCTAAAGAGAGAGAATATGCAATGGGTAAAAGTTGAAAGCAGAGCTGGAGTGTTTTTTTTACGAATGGTGAAGAACAGAATATGAAAATAAGCAATGGTTTGAGGTGAGAACGGAAGTCAAACAGGGCTTGTTTATAGTAATTATAGTTTTGCAGCACATATCTGATGTGGAAGATAAAGAAGGTGAGAGAGGATAAAGAAGATTTGGACTGTGATATTCTGGCATACGAGGATGCCTTGGCGTGCTGGAGCGAAGAGGGAGATAGGCTGAAATAGTTGGTGATACGTTTTGCAAATACGCTTAGAGAGGCAGGTCTGAATATGAACATAGAAAAGACGGAGATCATGGTGGTCAGTAGAGAAGAAGGAGTTGGAGAGCTGTGGGTGAAGGTGGAAGGGACTGAGATAAAGATGGTGAAAAAATGTAAATACTTGATGGAGATGAAAGTAGATAAAGAAAATGTACAGGAGATCACAAGTAGGATAGCCCAGTATGGGGAACTGTAAGAGCAGAAAATTCTATACTGAAAGATAGGCATGAGTGTAGAGGTGTGAAATGAGATTTGAGGGGTTGTTAACACCAAGAATTCTGATGCAGAGGTGACACATGAGGCAGATCACAAGAGAGATAGATAGAATACAGTCGCGGAGATGTACGTTTTAAAAGCGATAGTGGGAAAGACTGAAAGAGACAGGCAAAGAATAAGGGAGGAGATCGCATGGAATGCTATATCAAATAAGATGGATGCATCCAGATTAAGATGGTGAGGACACCTGGAGAGCATGCGGAGGAGAGAATGGCCAGGAAGAGATGGGAGTGGGGACCGGAGGGAACAAAATCGAGAGAAAGACATGTGAAGAGAGGGGAGCTCAAGGAAAGATTCAATGAGAAGGATGTTCTATCGGTGCGATTAGAAGAGTGGAGTCCTGCGGGTGGAAGGAAGATGAGAAGAGCACTGTCCAAGCGACAGGGTCCCTGAATCCTTCCTAGAGCTGTCGTAAATGAGTATATATATATATATATATATATATATATATATATAGTTATATATATATATATATATATATATATATATATTATATATATATATATATATATATATATAGTTATTATATATATTATTTATATATATATATATATATATATATATATATATATATATATATATATATAAATATTTATATATATATATATATATATATATATATATATATATATATATATATATATATATATATATATATATATATATATATTATATTATATATATATATATTATTATATATATATTATTATTATATATATATATATTATATTATTATATATATATATATATATATATATATATATATTATTATTATATATATTATATATATATATATATATATATATATATATATATATTTGGTTATATATAACATATATATATATATATATATATAAAATATATATATATATATATATATATATATATATATATATTATTATTATTATATATATTATTATATATATATATATATATAAGATATATAGTTATTATTATTATTATTATTATTATTATATATATTATTATATATATATATATATTATTATTATATATACATATATATATATATATATATATATATATATATATATATATTATATATATATACATATATATATATATATATATATATATATATATATTATTATTATTATATATATATATATATATATATATATTTATATATATATACCTTACCTTCTCACCACAGACCACCCCATCATTGGGTAGACCATACCAGATTGCTCTGTGTTGAGAGTTAGATAGACAGGAGAGAAAGAAGTGGGATGTGTCCTCCGGAACCTGGTTACAGTTTTAACAGATGCTTGCAGTGGTTTGGTTAGTTGAATCTGTGCTTGCGTATTGTGGCCTAGTGATGGGCAAATATCTTAGCTTTCTGCTGAGATGACTGACTGTCTGGTTGTAGAGTTGAATTCTGGTGCTGTTTCTGAGGTTGTTTAAAATGTTGTTTGGTAGTCTGCGTTTCAAGTGGTTTTCTGTTAGTGTGGATTTGTTTGGTACATGTTGAGCTGGTTGTTGTGGAATGTTTTGAGGATTTGTTTGTAATATATGATCAGAAGAAGGAGGTTGTTGAGTCTGTAGGTAGGGAAGTTAGAGATCCCAATGTGGCATGAGTGTTGGAGTGTTTGAGTTTTGGGAAAAGAATTATGTGCCTACTATGTCTGGGGTGTGTGTGCCTATCTATGGGTAGAATTTTGGTTTCTTCGTGCAGGTGTTGTTGTGGTGTTGTTGATGTGCATCCTGTTATGATTCTTAAAGCTTTGTTTTGTGTCGTTTGGAGTTTCTTTATGTTATTTTTGGTCATTATAGCAGGTTGGAGAAGAATAGTTTATAGGGCGAATGTATTGTTTGTGAAGTTCAGCCAGCAATGTTTACTAAGGCCAGTTTTTGTTAGTTGATGAAATTATACGTTCCTGTTTTGTAGTTATGAGATGTGTCAAGTGTTACTCCGAGGATTTTGGGAGTTTTGTTAAAGGATATAGCAATGTTGTTTAGGTAGACTAGTGGGTGTGTGGCACCAAGTTGGTGGTCGGTGGTATTAATGTAATTGAGGATTTGTCAGAGGTGACATTCATTCTGTTTTCAGTTAGCCATGTTTGAAATTCGTTAATGTATCTTCAGGTCCGGGTTTGTTTCTGTTTCAACGGCTTTTTTTTATTAGTAGGCTGAAGCATAAGCTGGGAAAGTATACTTCATGATAAGTAGAAGAAGAAGTAAAGTTACAAGCGGTGGAGGCTCCTGGAATGATTCGGATTTGTCCGAAAGGAAGCGGCACATGCGTCACACACCACGCGTGGCTCTTGGGGGCGCGAGATCTGAAGTGCTTCGTCCAGGTCGATCGAAAGACTTGCTGTTGGGCCACTTGCGGCCCGCTTCCAAAAGAAATCATATATATATATATATATATATATATATATATATATATATATATATATATATATATATATATATATATATATATATATATATATATATATATATATATATATATATATATATATATATATATATATATATATATATATATATATATATATATATATATATATATATATATATTTATTTATTTATTTTGCCAACACTTTTTCCCGCTTGAGCGGGGTAGTGTACGTACAGCCTCTCTCTTTTACATCTCCTCTCATCTCGCCCTCACCCACCTCCTCCACCCCACTCTATCTCTCGCCAACACCCTACCCTCTTCCTCCCTCATTCCTCCCTCCTCCAGCATCTCCTTTATTCCATCCATCCACCTCCTTCTTGGTCTCCCCCTTCCTCTCCTTCCTATCCCCTCCGCCTCCCAAACTCTCCTAACCACTCTCTGTTCCTCCATTCTCACTAGATGCCCATACCATCTTAACATTCCCTTCTCCGCTCTTCCCACCAGACCATTCCTCCAATCACATCTCTCCCTCACCACCCTATTCCTAATCCTCTCCCTTCTGCTAACCCCACAAACCGCTCTCAACCCTTCATCTCAAATACTTCCAACTTCTTCCTGGACCTGGCATTCAACCCCCACGTTTCACACCCATACAACACCGCTGTTACACAAATTTTTCAGAAACATACTTATCTTTAACTTTCTGTGATAAATCCCCCCTTTCCATAATTCTCTCAGACCACAAAACTCTCATTCCTTCTCCTACTCTATGCTCTATCTCCTCCTTCATCCCTCCCCCCTTACCCAAATCCATCCCTAAATATCTAAAAATCTTTACTTCTTCCAATACTACACCCCTACTCTAACCTCTAACCCCTCCCCCTCCTCTCTTTCCTCCTCCTCAAACACTAACACTTTACTCTTACCTGGATTTATTTTAAGCCCCTTTTGTCCACACATTCTCTCAAACTCCCCCACCAAATACCTCAGCCCTTCCACGTTCTTCGCCACTAGGGCAGTATCGTCCGCAAACAGTATCATGTTCACTTCCCTTCTATCATTCCCATTCATCAATTCCACCCCCTCCCCTCCCTCACCATTCCTCTGCAAACACTCTCCATAAACAAATTGAATAGCCATGGCGACATTACACACCCCTGCCTCAGTCCCTCACCACCCCAAACATCTCACTCTCCCCTCCTAACACTCTCACACACATTCTACTATTCCTATAAAAGGCCCTAATACCTTTACCTAATTTCCCCCCCACTCCATTTTCCTCCAACACCCTCCACAATTCACCCCTCTTCACTCTATCATATGCTTTCTCTAAATCTAAAAAACACCCATACACTTTCCCTTTCCTCTCTATACTTTTCTCCACAAGCATCTTTAGTGTAAACACTTGGTCCACACACCCTCTTCCCTCCCTAAATCCTCCTTGTTCTTCCCCCATTCTCCCCTCCGTTAAACCTCTCACTCTCTCAATCAGTATTCTCCCATACACTTTCCCTACCACACTTAAAAGACATATACCTCTATAATTCCCACATTCCATCCTATCCCCTTTCCCCTTATACAGGGGAACCAAACAACCATCCTCCCAATCCTGTGGACCTCTCCACTCCTCCAACATATATTATATAACCTATACAGCCATTCCTCCACCCCTATACCTTCTGGGCAAACATTTTCATTCTCACACCATCCAGACCAGCGGACTTCCCTTTTTTCCTTTATTCAAGGCCCTAATAATTTCCTCCATTTGTATCTCATCCTCCCCCCTCCTCAATTCACTCCCCATCCTCACCTCTTGCAAATCTTCCTCCCCTCCCCCCCCACTTCATTCAATAATCCACTAAAATACTCCCCCCACCTCTTCCTCACCCTATCCTCTCCTCCTATCCACTCCCCATCTCCTCCCTTAATCCTCTCCCCAACCCCTCCTTCTTCTTCCTTTTTTTATTTACTTCTTTCCAGAACATCTTGCTCCCCGATTCAAAATTTTCCGTCACTTTTCTACACCATTCATCTTTTGCTCTTCTCTTCGTCCTCTCCACCGCCCTCTTTGCTTCCACTCTAACCCTTCTATATTCCTCCCAGCTTTCCTCACTCCTAACTTCCCAACCATTTCACATAGGCCTCCTTTTTCTTTTTCACCACCTCCTTCACCTCCTCACTCCACCATTCACTCCCTTTCCTTCTGCTTGCACCCACCCTTTTTACTCCACATACCCTTCTAGCCTCTTCACATACTGCCTCTTTAAATCTCATCCACTCCCCTTCCACCTCCCCAATTCCCGTCCCTCTCACGTCTCTCCACCTATCCTCCATACCTCTCCCAAACTCCCTCTTACACACTGTCTCCTCCAATTTTTCCACCTTTATCACTTCCACTCTCCTCTTTTCTTCCCTTTTCCTAACCGTCACCTCTCCTCCCACCCTTATCCTGGCAATTACCAAATAGTGATCCGATATCCCCCTCCCCGCCCCTCTAAATACATTTACATCAAGTAATCTGCCTCTATCCTTCCCATTTACACACACATAATCCAGTACTGCCCTCCCCCCCGTTATCTCACTCTTCCATGTATACTTATGATTTTCACTTTTTTTGAACCAAGTATTCCCCACTATCATTCTTCTTTCAACACACAACTCTAACAGACTTTCTCCATTAACATTCCTCTCCCCTACCCCAAATGGTCCTATTATTCTTCCCACCCCCTCCCTTCCCACTCCTGCATTCAAATCTCCCAATAGACAAATTTTATCATTTACCCCGAAACTTTCCCAACACTCATTCAACTCACTCCAAAATCTTTCTCTCTCCTCCTCCCTCGCTCCATTCACTGGTGCATATGCGCATATAAAAACCCACATTTCCGAATTTCACTTTTACCCACATTATCCTCGAACTCACCTGGTTGCACACACTTACCTTATCCCACACCTCTTTCCTCATAACTATTCCTACCCCTTCCCTCGCCCTCACTCTCTCGTTCACCCCTGATATCATACCCTTGTATTTTCCAAAGTCCATCTCCCTCTTTCCCTTCAGCTTAGTTTCTGTTAACCCTAACACATCCAACCTTTTTTCCTCAAACATTAACCCCACTTCCTCCCTCTTCAAATCCTCGTTTACCCCTCTCACATTCATACATCCCACCCTAATTACCTCTCTCCTCCCCATCTTTTCCCTTCTTCTATATAATACCACTCAGGCTGCACGCTTTATGGGACTCCCCACCCTAGGCACTTCCCAACACCTAAGGCCACCACCCCGCTCACCAAATATACCCCCAACACTAACAATAATAATAAAAAGGTTAAAATGATAATATAAAATATAAAAAGTTAAAACCTACACTCTATCAATTTATATTTAATCCCACACTTCTTTTTTCCCTACTTCTTTCTTTAAAATTTACCCCCGTTAAAACTTTATTTATCCATTAAAATCTTTATTTAATTATTTAAAATTCTTTAAAA
>JABUQX010030352.1:65000-77500 GCA_015478945.1 Trachelipus rathkii
TATATATATATATATATATATATATATATATATATATATATATATATATATATATATATCATCCTTGCAATGGCCAACCACAGATTGGGTGTGGGGTGCAAAAATTTGCACCGGAAACAGAACACCTACTTCTTCTTACATCATCAAAGCCACATACACCTCTTCATCGCTCCCAATTTTAGGAAGATCTCCGAAATGCTCCCTCAACACTTTACTCACGTCCATTTTGTTAAACACGAAGGAACCATTCCTATTCATTATTTTATGAAGATTCCTTTTATTCTCTTTCTTAACCTTTTTTACATCCTTCCAGAACAACAATCTATTATATTGTAGGTCTATATTGCTTCTCCTACCAAACCTTCATTACTTCCTGTTTCCTTCTAGGTGTGTAACTTTAAGTCTTAATCTTTTCTACTCTACATATTTCCATACATTTTCCTTTAAAACCTTCATCATTGGATTTTAGTTCAATCAACCATTCATCTCTTTAACGCTTTACCACTTGCATCACATTTTCAATTCACCACTCACTATTGACACTCTAACTTCCTATTTTATTAAACCCACATACTTTGCCCGTACTTCTATCAAACGTTTCATTAATTTTGGTCAAGATTTGTACAGTTTCGACTGCACTACATTTAACTGACTTTTCGCAAGTGCTCTCTCATACTTTTCCTTATAACCCTGTTCATTTATCTTCTCACTCTTAATCTACAGCATTTCCTTCTTTTTTTCATCTCCATACATGTCTCCACTAAATTGGTTTCAAATAACACAACATAATGATTTGATATTCCAATCCCAAATCCTCTCTCTCTGATTTAAGGTCCATCACGTATTTGAACATTTTCATCAGCACAAAATCTATCATACTTTTCACATTGACACTATCTCTATCTCAACAAGCTTTTTGTATACTTATGGATAGTCTTGGATTGGATGAAAGTACTATTTAAAAACATACAGTATCTTTCTGCTCATTGGAATCAATTACCTTTCTACCATTCCCATTACCCCCCTACCAACAATTTAAGTTACATCACACAATCATTTTGAAGCTCCTATTCACCACAGTCCAAAACAACATTTGAGATTCATCCTAGGAAATCTCACTTCATCCTCAACATTCACCCTCATAGGACCCATATAGTTACGACCACACATACCATTAACTTCATCAAAGCTTCAAAATTAACCATTAAATTTATCTGTTAGTCTTCAAATACATACCGTTCAAATTATTGTGCCACAAATTACTCACCAGAACCGGAACTCCATTTCTCTTCCTCTAAACCCCAACACGCCTAGACACATACACATTTTACCTTACACCACTCGTCTTCACCACTTCCTTTTAATATTTGTTTCAGTTACATAAAACGAATCAAATTACCCTTTCAAATACACTCCACCACCTCTTTCCTCTTCTTCTCAAAAATTTATTCCTCTAACATTCAATGTGCCCATACGATTCATATAATTTCGCGGAAAATTAAACGGCTACGGCAGAACATGACCAACTATCACTGTCCCCTTAGTCCTCCTCTACACGATAGAACATACAGTGATGAAATCTTTCCTCTCCTCCCTCACATGGATAATATAAAAAATGGAGTTGTCATGTAATACGTATATCATAGTAGTAGTAGTAAGTAGTAGGTATCTTAGGTTATGGTCTATTGATGACGGGAAGTTTACTCCTGTGTAAGAGAGGGCGGATATGAGTGGAAAAGGGACAACCCATCGAACAACGGGAGTTCATGGATGTACCCTAACACACCCCGGAATGCCCAATGAGGAAGGTAATACTAATACACGCTCGTAGAGATACTACTCATTCATCTCTCCACCAATATATATATATAATATTAATTATATATATATTATATAATAAATATATTATATATATTAATAAACTAATATATATACCTTATCATATTATATATATTATATATATATATAATATTATATATATAAATATAATATTAAAATATATATAATATATATTAATAATATATAGAAATATATATTATATGGGAGGTGACATCCGCATCCGCGGAGCATCCGCACATTAATATAAATCCGCCATACCGGATTTGAAGCTGCAACTGAGCCATAATAAATAAAGATATTATTGTTGAGACTGAGTAAAGAATTTTATAAAACAAATTAAGATGATAGAAGGACAAAAACTTTAAATGGAGACTGGGACTCGACTTCAATATGTAATGTGATTATATTCGCAGCTGAAGTTTATACAATATTAATTTACAAGTTCATGCATTCGATATGCCAAATACAGAAAAGATTACTTCCTAAGTTGATGAATGATTAAGTTGCAAAAGAAGCATTTGAAACACATCTCCTGACCAAGTTCTGCTCTACAAGCCACCTCTACTACATCAAGTAAGAATGAAAATTAATAAACGGAGCGTAGAAAAGGTTTTGTTTTATTCTTTTTGAAATTATGAACCTTTTACACTATATGCACTAACCTAGACCCGTTATAAAAGGTAAGTTTTTGTAAACAGCAATATTAGACAAGATTAAAATCGTCCACTTGTTTGCAGTTAAAAAAACGCAATCCCAGAGTCTATAAATCGCCACCCACTGAAAGGAAAATAACGAAATCTACAACCAACACTCCTAGAAATTAAATCACAATAAACAGATTAACTGGTAATTTCTAACAGTCCAGAGTGATAGATACAGAAGCAGTGCATACATAACAAGTGCGTATGATTCAAACTATGCACGAAGAAAAAGACTGAGCTGAATATTAATTATACTGATATAGTTGGCGAAAAGTTAAGACAAAATGTTACCCACGATTGGGGTTAGAAGCTTGTGTCAAGGAAGAGACTTGTCGGTGCTGAGATCCGAGAGACTACAAGGAGATTTCATCAGTGGAGCAGGAAGAAAATATCACAGTGAGCGATGCGACTGGAAAAAGGCAGAAAAAAAGGCGTTTATCAAAACAAAGAGCCTTAATGAATTTCAATTACTAGTCAAAGTAATTACATTGTAAATCTCATTTCATTATAGCGAAGGTTGGAAAGAGTTGTGGGTGATTTGAAGTTGGTCCACGCCCACACCCTGAGTAACATTCATATTAATAATGTGGCTAAAACTTACGAAAATAATATATAATTATATATAATATTTATAAATATATATAATAATATATATATATAATATATATATATATATATATAATATATATATAACTATATATAAATATAATTATATATAATTACATATGCCGATGTTAAAATCAAACATCCGTATCCGCATCCGGATGCAAAAAAAATGACATCTGCTGCATCAATTAATAATATACTATAATATATATATATTTATATATATAAATATATATATATATTAAATTATAATAATATATATATAATATATTATATAATATTATATATATAGAATATATATAATATATATATTAACCAATAGGAGACTTAATATTATTTTATGAACATCCGCACCCACATCCGTGGATGTGTAACATTAAAATCGATTCCGGATGTGAAAAAAATATCCGTTCCGAATATTAAAATATTGAACGGTCTGATACATATCATAATAAATATATTATCATATTAATATATATATAATATATATATATATATTTATAATATATATATATATAATAAATTCATTTTATATAAATTATATATATAAAAATTTACGTCTGATATATAAATAATATAATATACTATATATATATATATATGCTTCTAGTGATTGCTTATTTAAAAAAAAGTTTATTTTATACTTATCAATTGCGATTTGTTACAATACTGGATGTACGATTGCAATAACATCGAAGTAATAACTCAAATAACAAACTACATGATGCTAGATTTTGTCAATTGCTATCATAAGAGGCATGGCAAAGGAAAAGCTAAGTAATAACGGCTGATCAGCGCCAGAAAAATGCCGAACACAATGCCATGAAATATGAGCTAACGACTCTTTCTTAGGCACCAGGTAAACGAGTGCGTAAAACGCAGCGTTTCTGCCTCTGTGCAAACTCCAGTTCATTAAGTCAATTATTAGTATATTAAACCATATATTTGAGAGTTTTAAACGCAATCATTAACTTATCCAGCTGATTTTTTAAGCGTTATAAGCACTCGTATGTAAGGGGCTTTATATTCAAGACTCAATACTTATATAGGAAAAGTTTGAAAGAGGAAAATTCCGTTTTTCAAGAAAGAAAAAAAAAAGAAGGAAATTAAGAAAAAATAATAAAACAATAAATTTAATATTATAAGTAAATAATTTACAATTATAATTAAAGGACTATATACGTCATGCAGGTTCGCATATATATATATATATATATATATATATAATATAGTATATATATAATATATATATATATAATATATAATATATAAGATATATATATATATATAATAATATATATAATATAAAATAATATATATATATAATATATATAATTAGATAATATATATATATATATAATATATAATTAATATATATATATATATATATATATATATTATATAAATAATATAAATATATAATAATATATATATATAATATTATAATATATATATATATATATATATATATATATATATATATAATATATATATATATATATATTAATATATTATATATATATTATAATATATAGATATAATTAATATATATATAAATGGGTATTTGTTTACCCCGAGGGTTGTCACCCCCGATTTTTTATGAAAATCACAGAACATCTAAAAAAAATAATAAAGAAATAGATAAAGAAAATCGTACCACTCCTTAAGGGAAAAAAAGTTACAGCTTTCAAGTTGTAAAAAACCCCATGGATTTGTTATAAAAAAAAAAAAAAAAAAAAAAAAAAGATTTTTTTTTTGAATTTCCACGGATATACTCTAAAAAACATAATAATGAAGAATAGTTGAAATGACGAAAATCGGCAGTCTTTTTAGGAAAAAAAGACGCCTCTTAAAGTTTAAAATTTCCATAGACTTTCTTATAATAAAAATTAGTGTCCTCGTGCTCGTTTTAGGGCATCCTAGTTCAGGTTATCGATAAGATTTGTTAATTATTCAAATAATTACCTTCTCTTGTATACCTAACAAAACTATCATAACCTAACTACAGGGCCTGAAATGAGACCTAGATGGACTATTAATATTGAAAAAGTCTATGGGAAAAATTTTTTAAACAAATTTAAGAGGCTGTAACTTTTTTTTCCTAAGGAGAGCGACAATTTTCGTTTTCACATCCTTCATTATTATTTTTTTAGAATAATATCCTGTGAAATTTCATAAAAAATCGGGAGTCCACAATCGCTCTGCGCATCAACAGAATGCCAGACACAGCTACTCAGTTCAATATAAATAGATATATAAATATATAATATATTATAATAATAATTAATATACTATAATATAATAATTTAAAATAATATTATATATAATATATATATATATACTACAAATATATATATATATAATATATATATATATATTATATATAATAATATATTATATTAATATATATTATAAATAAAATATATATATTATATAATATATATATATATTATAATTATATATACATGAGTATATATATTTATATAATGATAATGTTAACACGTGGTTATGTCTGTGATCCGGAACAGTGACGTAAAGGAAGGAGATCTTAGTAAAGCACCATATCGCAAGAATTCTACTCAATGGAGAGAATATTGAAGTTTAAATGGTATAAACCGGGCGCTAAATACGAACAAATAATGGAAACAAAATATCACAAACCTTTCCTGGGTGAAGGGGAAAATCATAATGATGAACCCCATAAAAGTTAAAAGATACAGAAATAAAAGAAAATGTAAAAAAATAAAAAGAAGCAAAAAAAAAAACAAAAAAAGATAAAAAAAAAAAAAAAACGAACCTGCTCAAATGGATTTTGAGGCCATAAATATGCATATAAAAGCACACTATACTATTTGCCGTGGGGGTTGGTCTAGTGGACTCTTTTGTCTTTTTTTTTTTTTTTTATTATTTTTTTTCTTTATTTTTTTTAACAATAAAATAAATACAAAGAGCCTGGACTTGGCTTAGATAGTAGCTCGAAACTTCAGCAAATTTTTCCTATCATATTGACATTTATCATGTTGAACGATCTATTTTTTTACTATCTACTTTTATATAAAATTTAGCGGTTTAAAATAAAAAGAATAACAATAGAAAAAACTGATTTAATTTTCTTTAACATGTCTTTCATGAATCATGCTGATAATTTTAAGTAAGTAGGCAATAACTATCGCGGCGCAGAATGGGATATGGAGAGTGCAAAGAATCAGAAAATGTGGTTCATCGAACATGTCCGCGATTACACCATTTAAATACAGAGAGTGCACGGTCGAGTGGAAACTGCCGGAACTAAGGAAGTATAAAAGAATTTGGGATAACCTCAGATCACCAACTAAAACTTGTTTGTAAGAAAGAAGATCCAATGGTTATCAGAATAAGAGAAAGCAAAAGGGCATGAAGGATTCCAATGACATGAGTTAATGTGTATTCTCTGAAGGAAGAAAACATGAGGGTGATTGAATTTCAAAACAAATTTAAACAGTTATGATTCTCTGCCTTAATAAAAATATTATATATTCTGTGGTAAAATGCTCTAAAATCACCCATCTATTTAAAACCAATTAAACAACAATTTGCTGTTAAAGCGAGGACGTCTTTCAGAATGAATGGAATAAATCGAAGATTGGAGTCGAAAAATAAGAGTGATAGGTGTCCCAGACGAAACAGGAGTTCATAAAGAAAGAAGAAGAAGCAGTCCGGAAATAGATGAGATTAAATGGTAGCTATATGAATATCTATCCAATTATATATTTATGCATCTAATTTATTTAAATATTTCGGTATCATATTTGTTTAATATTTTTAAGGTAAAAGGAAAAATTGATTAGTGGAAGGAATCAGGAATTTCAAAATTTAGAGACCAATGTACTGTAAGTAAAGCCTTAGAATGGTTTCAAGAGGGATAAATTGGAAGAAGATTTATCGATTCTCTTGGATGAATCGCCGTAACCTCAGAAAACAGTGCGAAGAAGGAAAACTTTCATTATCAACAATGAATCTGATATTTCAAATGAATAAAGAAAAATATGATAAAAAATGAAGACTATCGCAGCTACCACCTTAAGTTAGCTCCGTAAGTGTAAGTTCTAGAACCGATGAGAGAGTAAAGCTTTCCTTTTAAGTGTAACTATGTCTGGTCAGTATACATGTGAGAGTCGGTTAACAACAGTAATATTTTGTTCATATTTGCTGTGAAATTCTATCTGGTTACTCAATGTTTACTTAACTCCCATTTTTCAAATTCTCATACCCCACTTTACTCCACCTTACAGTTTTTAACACACCTATTTAATGCAAAACTTCAGTGCTGTTTCAGTGCCTATGTCAATGCATTTCAGGAAAATATGTAACTCAGAAATATCTGTGTTTGATTGAGTCGGATTTGCATGACTCCGGATGAGTATTTAAAGAATATTTGAAAATTTTTGAAATACGAAATCATGTTCAAGATAGGGCTAATATTGTTAATGACCTTGAAAATAAACTTAAAGGCAGTTTCTTAACTTATTATAAGATGAATGGTGGTCATACTTCAAATTATAACATTATAAAAAATCAATTATTAAGCTATTATAAAACCACTAAAGAATTAGGAAATATTCAGCAGGTATCATTTTCTAATGTAAAATATGGGGGTGTGAGAAAATTCATGATTATATGGCCAAAGTTCGATTTTTGTTTACAAAGGCTTATCCTCTTATCAATCCAGAGACCTCCGATGAACTCTACACTGAACTAAAAAGCACGTCTCTGTGGGCCGATATATATATGATATATATATAATATATATATATATATATATATATATATATATACAATATATATATATATAAATATATAAGTATATATATATTATATATTATACATATATTATATAAAATATATATATATATCATATATATATACTATATATATATATTATATATAATAAATATATCCTATATATATATATATATACTATATATATATATATTTATATCATATATATATAAATATTATATATATAATATATTATATATATATATATATAATATACATATATATAATAACTATATATTATAATATATATATAAATATATATATATATATATATATATATATATATATAATATATATATATATATTATATATTATCTTATATATAATTATGCGATTTAATTGATTATAATTTGATAGTCAAAATAAATTATCTTGAAAACTTTTTAAGTTGCATTGGGCTGGCCGCATGGGAGAATTTGATGGGTCCCGTGTTTAACACTCCTCTCTTTACGGTCCAGAGAACTCCCGATGAACTCTAATGAGAAATTAAAATACTCCTCCCATAGAAAACCAAAAAACTGTCGCAAGTAATATTTGGAACTGAAATCAATGTTTAAATAGAAACATTGTTACGGTGCATTGCACTTTTTTTCTTGCTAAACAAGGTTCTAATGAGCACTGGTTTCCAAAAGCAGTCCAACCTATTCTAATTGAGAAAAGATGAAGGGTGAAACGGAAATAGTTAATATTCTTGGCGTCCCAGAGTAATAAAGCTAACAGCAGCACAGAATGTAAGTCAGGAAAAAGTGAATCTAAAGAAAAATGCATTCATTGTATTAGGTTAGGTCAGTGGTCGGCAAACCGCGGCTCGCGAGCCACATGCGGCTCTTTGGGCCCTTGAGTGTGGCTCTTCCACGAAATACCACGTGCGATTTAAACTTCGTGATGACTGATTTTCTTATTTCTATTTTTACATACTTAGTTGGTCTTTGTGTGTCTTTAACTTTAGGCAAGTGCTCTGAAGCTACTTAATGAGAAAACATTTCCAGAAAGATTAAATGTCAGCGCGCATCGTCAAGTCGTATCTTTGCATCTTGTTCTAAAATGTATTACTTCCGAGCGCGTGCCCATGGAGGAAAGACTAGAATTGTAGTTAAAAATCCTCACCCCTGCGGTTGGCAATTCCACCTGCCTCTGTTCGAAGCGCTTTGCCTCCCCTCCAAGGTTCCTCCACCAGCCGTTCGGTTAGGGAGGCACGCGCGCTTCATGCACGAGTTGAGTGAGCCAGTCAATCGGCATTCGGCAGTCTCATTGTGCAGTGGTTACTGCGTGTAGCGTCCCCAAAAGTTACCTGTATTTTTCAAACCAGCCGTAAATCCTACAGGTATTTTTGTCATCAATTTAAGAATTGTAATTATTTTGTGTTGGTGGCTTTATTATTATTGTTGTATTGTGAGGAAGATAGTTTATTGTTATAAAATGAAACATTTTTCTAGTTCCCTGTTTCGACATGCTACAAAGAAGAAAGCAAAGAAAAAACGAGAAGAACAAAACCGTGAATTTAAAGTTGAATTGACCGAGACTTTCGCGTTTATTTCAAGATCTTTAAATGGCCTTCCGACCGGCTCTTCATTGTAAGGAAAAATTGCTAGCATAAAAAGAATAAAATTGGAGAAGACACTTTACAATTAATACACGTGTCATGTAGTACTAAAAATCCTCGGTCGTTAATGCAAGGTAAAAAAGCAGTTGAGAACTCAGAAAGAGATAAGAACAAATCAAGTTCTTTATTTAAATACTAGTGCCCATCTGCCAACAATTTAATATGCAAGTTTGTGTTAGTCTAAGAAATTGCTAAAGAGAAAAAACCATATGCATACGGCGAATACATAAAAAGTTGTTTTATAAATGACCTCCGAAGAGCTATCTTCGAAATTTATGCGAACAAGGATATTCTAAAAAAAATGAAAGTTACATTTTTCTGCTAAAACAGTGAGATAGAACACTCAAAAATATAATTTGACATATAACAAACCAGCAAGTAAGAAAGATCTTAAATATGGTTTCAATTTATCAATAGTCAGTTGACAGATCTTGGACAATAAATTGAATATCATGCACAAATTTCACTTTTTGTTCAATTATTTCATCTACAGGTCCGTAAAAGAAGACGCTTAGGATTATTGCCACTCAAAGGGTCAAATACGTGGATAGAAATATGCAAATTCTGTTAATGAGCGCTTGAAAAAACATCATATTCAACTTCGATAAAAATTGTCTCAATTTAAAAACAGAACCGGGCGAAAATGTATGACCGGCGTAAAAACGGGTTGTTGCATTGGAAGGAGAATAAATAATCACGAAACACTTTCTTACCATGCATCTTTAGCAAGAAGCGAATAACTGCGCAGCCTTTTCCAGAAGATTCTGCAAAGTTAGGAAATGGGATTACAGATTAATCAACTCGATTATAGCCTAAAGCTATTCATCCATCTGCCAATTAAAATTTTTGAGTTGAAAATGGAGTGAGAACGCAAGACCTTTGCTGCTGCATGGTAAAGGACATTTGGTTATCAAGAGGAAACAGAAATTAAAGCATTTCTTCTTGAGAAGGGTGTTCACTTTCCATCACTAACGAACGATCAGTGAATCCCAAAATTTTATTTCATTGTAGAAGTTACGTCTCATCTAAATCAGTTAATCTTTAACTTACACGGGGAAAGGAACAAGTTTTTCGATGTCAGAAGAAGTTATTTCATTCGAAAACAAAATTCTCTCTTTTGCTCAAGATTTTGAAAGATAAACTTTGATTCACTTTCCAACCGTCTAAACATTGCCAAAAAAAAAAAAATCTGATATTGACATTTGCTATTTTAAAACAACACTTTTAAATAGAGGGAAGCTTTTCTCAACAGGTTTTAGGAATGCAGAAACAGCAAAGTGACGTTAGCCTTTATTAAAAAAAACTCTTAATGCTTCTGTAACAAAATTAAATTTTTCTCCTTTTAATATTGACATTGGCAACTTTGAAATGCAATTGCTGGATTTAAAAAAAACAAAATTGTGGAGGTCGAAATTTGAACGTCTTTGTGCTAATATAGAAATATTGGAGAAAAACAAATGTGAACTTGGTTCACAGCACAAGTGGTCTGCTTTGAAAGACCTGGAGAAGGAAGATGTTTTGATTTTTAACACTTGGAATAGTATCCTCGGCTCCATATAATCAGAGCTGAAAAAAACAGCGTTTGCTGTTCTTTCTTATTTTGATCTACATATTCATGCCGAACAGATATTTTCAAGCTGAACCTTACAAGCATGAAAATCAAGTTTTTATTCAAACGGCACCCTATAAGTTTTAACTTAAGACTTTAAACTTTAGTAAAGTTTATTAAGTTAATTTTAGGGAGCCTTGTGGAATGAAAAAGCATTTAGTGTCGAGGATTGAGAAGGTATGTTGAGATAGTTGGACATCCAGAGAGGATGAACGAAAGGGTTTAGACGAAAATAAGTATACAAGACGAAAGTTGTGATAGAGAAGTTTGAGGATCGACCTCAGCAAACGTACCTAACAGATAGAGGACGTTTTCAGCAAAGCCCAGCTTAGTTACGCTTACTTAAATGAATAACATGTACCTACCTATAATATTTACTAGATTTAACTTTGGTCTCAAAAAAAATTTCAATCGTTGTACTGTTGATATTTGGCTCTATTGACTATGATTTGCCGACCACTGGTGTTAGGTCCAATTCATACAGAAAATTGTTTCAGAAGAAGCTTGTTGTGTTACAGATGTGATCAGATATTAACTGATTTTAAAATGTAAAGAAACAACACCTTAAGAGAAAAAAAGGTGAAAAAAAATGGTAATCCCAGTCTGTCAGTATTGCGCGTAAAAAAGACACGTGTAAGTTTGCTAAATTTGCCAATCTAAAATTAATGGCCCAAGAGGAAGCAAGGAATGAGCATACTGGAAAGTTGTAAAGACAACAATTAAAGTTATCGGAACTAGTAATCACCTAAGGTGACCAGTGGGGTGACCTATGTGTAAAAAAAAAACAGATATGAATAATTGTGACGAAATCAAATAATGAAATCCTGCTACGACGATAAACAAAGAAATCTTACTGATTGTGCATTTTGAAGAGCTAACAGAAAATAATGAAAATTCCTAATAAAGAAAACTCTCAGGAATTGGAAGTTAAGAAAGCGTTTGTTTGCCAAAAAGTGATATTAGCATTTAAACACACTGAACTTGGAGAATTAAAGTATCTTCCTCATAGTTCCTTAATCGGCATAGCATGTGAAACGTTACTGATAGTGGGTGTAGGAAAAATTATATTGGAAAATAATTAAGATCATTTTATTCATAAATGGAGTTGGAGTAGAAAACATATATTTTCTTTATGTTTTTATTTTTACTTTTCTAATGCTTAATATTTGTTTTCTGAATGTATTTACGACAACCTATTGCCAAATATTTCCCTAGACTTATTCACTTATTTCAGAGCAATTTTTTTTCCTGAGTAGAAGATTAAACTGATGTGACCAACCAATAAATTAATACACCATTGTTGTGAAAAGAACATTTTGGGAAA
>JABUQX010030352.1:85000-89254 GCA_015478945.1 Trachelipus rathkii
CTTCTTTTTTTTCGTGTTTTATTTTACAAAAAAAAGGTAAAAAATTATTTCTCAAAATATTTAGTTCATACTTTAACTTTCGTTGTGCGACATACGTTCTACGACTAAACCTATATATATAATATTAATAATATATATATATATAATATATATATATATATATATATATATATATATATATTAACTATATATATATTATATACACCCAGAACCAGATTTCAAATTCTGTGTCCTGGGGACACGAAAAATTCCGACCATTTGATGTAGGAGAACTAGTCATCAAGAAAATTATAAGAACATCTGATAGAGTTGCTCAAATAGGGATGAACACGTTATTTGATAGGCATTGAAAAATAATGAAAATATTTTCTAATGATTTAACTTACGAAATAAAAATCTTGTATGGATGGAAAAGTAATACAAGTGCATTATCACTATTACGGACTTGTGGAAGACGACACCTGGTAATAATTTAATGAACTTCTAATTATTCCGAAACTTATTATTCTGAATTTTATCGAAGAAATTTCGGAACGGAAGTAAAAGTGTCCTTTACAATATGACGAGCCCAACAAGAGGAATTGAGATGAAAAAGAAACCCGATTTTTATGAACTGCTTCTGCCTCCCAGATTGAGACCTGTTAACTCCAGACGTAAGTCCATTAGCCCCATTTATACACTTACTTACTACATAATTTTCTAAATTCAAACTATCAGACTTCTAATTCCAGAGTTTCAAATTGTATGTCAAAGTTTTTCTCATGAAAACAAAATACAAAGCCTACTGCAAAACTTCTAAAATAAGAAGTAGTGTACTTTTTCATTCTAACCCTGAAATTAAAATTGAATATGAGCAGATCAGTAATATAAGCAAAAACTTTTTCTAATTTCTCTTAGAACAGTCAGATTTAACCAAATTTAGTATGCATATGCTCGACTTATAACTGGAATTTCAAATCAGGTATTTTGCAATTAACGAGCAGAAGAGAAAACTCCGCGTTTAATGCAGAATTTCCTGCATCTTTGTGACGAACTGTCAGTTAGCAATACCTATCCTCACAGTGAGACATCTTCTGAAAAAATATGCAAGACACCAGAAGTGCTACTTTATCTTCAAAAACCTTACAATATTTCCACTTCTTCCAGAACAACGAGTTATAGCAGACTCAAAGGATATGTAAGCAATATTCATCGCTCTCACAACTCCCATTCAGAGCAGATTAACCAGAAATAAAGCTAAAGAATTAGGAATTGTTGTAAATGAACTTCCTGGTCAGGTAAAATAAACAAGGTTGTGTTTTTCATACATGTTTTGATATATAAAAATGTCATTTTCACTATATACTTTTCTAAGAAAGTAAAGTGGTACGGTTAATGAGTTGTATGATGTCTGTAAAAAATATTTAGTTAACAACTATTCGCTGATATTCAAAGTTGAGTTGAAGCTAAATTTCCTTAAGTTTGCGATAGTATATGTATTATTTGGCAGAGATAAAACTGTTACGAGACGCAATTGTGTTTTACAGTTAAAGTGTGATATATTTTTTGAGAAATTGGTCGATAACTTTAATTTTAATTGAATTGTAATATAACAAAAATTTGAGATATAAAATATTTTCCTTAAATTGTGGACATTAAAACTGAAATTTAATCATAAGATCTTGAAAATTCCTCCTGTGGAGAAATGCGCATTTGTTTTGGAAGTGGCAATTTATAGAAATATAAAAGTTTGAAACTTAAGTTTGATCAGAAGGCTATCAAGATATGAAGGAAATTCGATACACATATTGATGTGGTTTAACAATGTAAATGGATTAGCAAGAATTTTCTGACAACGCTACTCGCAAATTGAGGAAGTAACATTAATAAAAATATAGAATAGTATTCCCAGTATATGGCACTTGTATATTCTATTATTTATTTAATGATATTTAGCTTGTTTTGTTGTAATGAATAATAAATAATAATATAATAAATATAATAATAATAATAATAAATAATATAATAATATCATAATAAAATAATAATAATATATAATAATAATAATATAGTAATAATAATAATAGTATAATAATAATAAAAATATAAAAATAAAATAATAATAATAATAATAATAATAATAATAATAATAATAATAATAATATAATAATAATAATAATAATTAAGTAGAAAAATAATAATAAGGATAATGATAAGATTAATAATTAAACCAATGAATACTGTAATTATAAAATATTGGTAATAATTACATAATAAAAAGACAGTATTAAAGGATATTTCTATGCTTAAAATTCTTTATTGTATTTATAGTCAGTGTTGAGTAATTAAGCCTGAATAGTTTAAATTGTTAAAAATAAATGGTAGCTATATGAATAAGTACTTATTTATTTATTTAATTTTGCATCAAAGTTATCTATGTACTGATGTATTTAAAATATTTCGGCAACTAATTTGTGTAATATTTTTTATGGTAAAAAGAAAAAAAAATGACAAGTGAAGTGAATCAGGAAGTTCATGGCTTAGAGAGCAATGCAATGCCGGAGGAAGGTTTGGAGAGTGATGAATTGGAAGAAGATTTATCAATTCTCTTGGATGAATTGCCTGAACCTCAGAAAACTGAGTAGCAAATAAGACAACTAATCAAATTATCGAATCATAAATCTGATATTTCGAATGAAGTTAAAGAAAAAGCAGGCTAAAAAAGTACGCACTATCCAGCTACCTCCCCTTGCTGCTCGCGTAAGTGTAAGTTCTGGATTCGAAAGAGAGTAAGTTTCTTTTGAGTGTAATACTCTTGGTAGTAGCAATGGTGAAGAGTCGGGTAACAACAGTATATTTTGTTCCATTTGCTGTACAATTCCATCTGTACTCCAAGTTTACCCCCCCCATTTTCAAATCATCAACCTCACTTACTGACGCCTCTATTCCATATTTATATACACTTATTAATGCAAAATACTTCAGTTGCTGCTTCAGGCCCGATTATTTCAATCATTTTCAGGCAAAATGTAACCTAAAAATATATATTTGAATGAAGTTTGGATGGTATTTAAACGAATATGTGAAAATTTTTTCAATAACCAAATATGGTCAGATAGGCAATATTGTTAATGACCCTTGAAAGTAAATTTAAAGACAGCTTAACTTTTATAAAATGAATGGTGGTCATACTTCCTATTATAACATAATAAAAAATCATTGTTTAATCTATTATGAAACCACAAGGAGATTAGGAAATATTCAGCCAGTATCATTTTCTCTGTAAAATATAGGGTGATAAACCCTCATCGATTATATGAAAAAGCTCGAATTTTTTCTTTGCAAAGGCTTATCCTCATTATCGATCCGAGACCCCGATGACACTCTATGAGAAATTAAAGATACCTACCAGAGGAAACCAAAAAACTGTCGCAAGTAAGTATTGTGGGAAATGAAATACTATGTTTAAAATGAAAATGTCATACGGTGCATTCAAAAATTTTTGTGCTTTGCTTACAAAGTTGTATGAGACACTGGTTTCCGAAAGCAGTCTCACCTCTTCTTAATTGAGAAAGATAAGGTGCAAAGGAAAGTAGTTACATATTTTGGCGTCCCAGAGTAAGAGCTAACAGCAGCAACAGAAGTGTAAGTCGGGAAAAAAGTGAATCTAAAGCAGAACAATGCATTCTTGTGTAATAAGTTGGGCCTCATCAGAAAATTGTTTCAAGAAGCTTTGTTGTGTATACGATGTGGATCAGATATTCATTTGATTTTAAAATGTAAATGAAAACCAAAACCTTTAAGAGAAAATGCTTGAAAAAATTTGAAAGTCCCAGTCGTCAACTATTGCGACAAAAAAAAGGAACACATTGCAAGTTTTGCTAATTTGCCAATCCGAAAGTTAAGACCCAAGACGAAGATAGGAAGAGCATCCTGAAAAGTTGGTAACAGACAACAATAACTTATCCGGAATAAACTCGTATCCCCAGGTGAACAGTGGGGTGACCTTGGGTGTAAAAAACAGATATGAAGTACTTTGTGATGAAATCGATAATGAAATCCCAGCTACTGAGATAAACAAAGAAAACTCTCCTACTGATTGTGATTTTGAAGAGCCAACAGATATAAATGAAAATTCTTGTAAAGAAGAATCTCAGGAATTGGAAGTAAGAAGCTTTGTTTGCGAAAGTGAATCAGCATTTAAAACATTGAACTGTGGGGAATTAAAGTCTCTTCCTGTAGTTCTTTATGGCATAACATGTGAAACGTTACTAG
>JABUQX010030353.1:0-27500 GCA_015478945.1 Trachelipus rathkii
AGAGAGAAGAGAGAGAGAGAGATGAGAAGAGCAAGAGAACTGTAAGAGATAAGAGTTTAAAGGTCAGAAGTAAGAATTTTAGAGTAGATTTAGAAATTGTAAGGAAATGAGAGAGAGAGAGAGAGAGAGAGTAATGAACGCAGAAGATAATATTCTGCCCATTCTTTTTTGAATAATAATCATTTTGAAAATATTTATAATATATTAATTATATATATAATACTAATGATACTAATAAATTATTGTGTGTGTTCGTGAATAAACATATCTTTTGGAAGGGTGATATAAAAAGAATAAGAATATATATATATAAATATAAAGGGAAATTTAAGTTAAATTAATAAAGAATTTTAAATTTATAAAGCGCGGAACCAGAATAGTACAAGTTAGTAAAACTCATGCAGAATTAGGAATGAAATTCGAGATAATGTGAAAGCACAACGCTCTCCTGAATACACAGATTGAGGAGAGAATATTATATTATAGTATATTAATATATATTTTAGTTAAGTCAGATATGTCTCTTTATGCAAAATTATTAAATTAATGGAAAAAATTATTAGAATAAAACGGACATTTTGAAAATGTTATATAGTAGTAGTTGTAGTATTAGTATAATATTTTTAATTAATGTTAATGATAATACTTTTATATTTTATTTATATTATATTTTAATTATTTTATATTGATTAATATTATTTATTATTATGATTATTTAATTATATTATAAATTATTATATAATTATTAATTTATTATATACGTATACTTTATCCTTCAATTATATATATATTGTTTATGTATATATAAAATTATTTAATTTATATATTATTAATTATATTATGTCTTTATGAATGAGTTATTGAGAGAAGGAATTATATATTATTTAATTGATTATTATATAATTTATATTATATAGTAATATATTATTTATTATATATATATATGAAACTTAATTAATTATTATTATTATTATTATTATGACTTATATACACAGGAGATTCTTTTATCCAAATACACTGCTCTATTCACATACCATACATTATATTTAACATAATAAATAAACATAGCAATTAACAACAGCCTGAAAAATGCATTATATGATTTTAATGGCAGATCCTACCTATAATAAATAGATGGCACAATTTGTTCAAAATTACGAAGACGTATTAATAGTATATAATCGTCTCCAATCTTTGTTAACCACAAGAGTGCATGACTAGAGCACGTGTCCTTGGCCCCTTACTATTTCTATAACGAATGATTATGAACTATACTAATGACTTGAACTTTTTAATAACTGGTGTTAAAGCTATAATGTATGCAGATGATATTGCTTTATTTTGCAGAGTCTGGATCCTTGGATTTGTTGACTTTTTTTTTTAGCAAAAACTAAGTAATATCTACGACTGGTGTAGATTTAACAAGTTGGTTCTGAATACTAGTAAAACTAAAATTGTTATATTCACGTCTTTTTCTGTTGCAGCGTCTAATATTTGCATAAATGGGAACATAATTGAATCTGTGGAGAGCTTTAAGTACCTTGGGGTTGTTATGGATAAAAATTTGAAATACCATGACCAGGTTAATCAGGTATTTCAATAAAACACTTCGACTGGTGGCTGTTACACATCACTTTAGGGAGTACCTAGACCTCAAGGCTGCAAATTCAATGTACTATGCTTTGGTTTACTCTTCTTTGTTTTACAGTATATTGAGTCCGGGGAGGGAGAGGTTTATATGATATCATCGCTTAGATAAGACCCAATACAAGTAATTTAAAACAAATAAGTTCAAGTAATTTATAAAAAAACAAAAAGTTGAATTATATCTCTTTGGATAATAAAAATTTTGGTCAACTATAAACGAAAAGTTCGAAGCTTGCTATAAGATTATTTACAAAGAAAACTAGGATAACGATATTATTAATATAAAGACGAGAAAATAATAATAATAAATTATTAGAAATAATAATCTATTTCACAGTAAGTTAGGATATATATATATATAGATACCGCTCTTTTTTGATAATATTTTATTATCTCTAATAGATTACATGTGAATATACTAATATATATCCTGAGATATTATATACAATAGCTTATCTCACTTAATCATAGGAGGGTATGAATGGACGACCCACTTAACAAACTGATCAGCCAAATCAATGTTTTCCTTTTCCATTACACGAAGAATGATACCCCAAGAAAGATCAATTTTAAACGTCTTTAGAGTCTCATCATTCAAAGTCAAACATTCCAGAAACATGTCAGCCAGTCTAAAATTGCCAAACGAAAGTAATTCGAAGCAAATATCTCTTCCCTGGAAGTGTAAAATGTCATTTCTGTCTTGAAGCGTTGCTTTCTCTAAAATCAACCGAAAATTTGATTCATCATCAGATGAGAAAGTGCTGAGGAAAATTAGCTTTTGTAACAATAAAATAGACCTCAATTTATATTTTGAGGTAAACTGTATATTTAATTTAAATGATTTTTAGTGCATATTTATGTGATATGAAATCATGTTCGTACAGTAAAAGTTCCGATTTTATGATTCTTCTTCTTTTCTATTATAAAATAAATGTTTTACCAATATAGGAATTTATGTATAATTATTAAGTTCATAGATATTTAAGTAGAGATAGAAGAGAGAGAGAGCATCCCGTGTATCACTACACGCTGTTATCTGAGCATCGGTGAGGGCTCTCTTTTTCAAGGGATAGCAAGAAAACTGATGAAAGTAAATGTGGACCTACCTATAGCTCTGACTTTAATTATACTTATATAATTTTTCTTTTATAGTAATACCTTAAGGGTCGGATTGGAGCTTGTATGCTAGGAGAGACGACTAACAGCATCTCAGAATATGTCACGATATACTTAGTAGAAATATACAACCGCCTTACTAATTTTATATAAATTAGAGTCATCCTTAGTCATTCTGACTCCGGTTGGAGGAGATACATTTAATACCTTATCAACAAATGTTCATAATATTATATCCATACCAGAAAAGGAGAACCCTTCTTCAGTAGACAGAAAACTATATTATGATGAACTCATAGAAGATTGTAATTTAATTATATTTATATTTTGAGGAAAATTCATTTTGAATTTAATATTTATCAGTAGTTGGACAATGAAGCTAATACTTTTCTCTATTACCATCATAACATATAGTGAAATTACTTCTTTTTCTTAATATTTTGCCATTATGAAGAACATTTTTTTCATTGATCACCCATTATTATTAATAATAAGTTTATGATGTAATAGATTATTATTATAATCATATTGTTATCATTATTATTGAATTATTAGTATTATTATATTATTATTTAATTATTAAAATTTAATTATATTATTTATTATTATATATATTATATATTATATTATTATTATATTAATTATATATTGATTTATTTGTTTTAAGAGCAAATTTGTTTCATACAATGTTTTAATTTCCTAAATTATGAAAAAAAACAATAATTATTTTTTTCTTATATATTATTATTTATATTATATTTATATTATTTATTAATTATGCTCTTCGAGTTTAGTTTAGTTGTTCTGTTTGTGTGTTGTTTCTATTGAGAGTATATAGTTATGTTTTTGTTCTATTAAAGGTTTGTTTTGAGTGTTTCGTATGTGATAGTGCTGATATATAGTATGAGTTTAGTATCTCAAGTTGTTGGTAAGCTTGTTTTAAGTTAGTTGATGATAATTGAGAGTTGTGGTGTATGATATAGATCTAGTGAGTATGCTCGCTTAGTGTATATTGTCTAGAACACACCACTGAGGAATAACTCGCTACTGAATTACAATATAAAAGTTGAGTAATATATATATATTAATATATATATAATATATATAGTATTGAGAGCACTACAAGCTTGCTGAATGTCAATATGTCACGGTGATTGTCCAGTTGAATGTCGTACTTTAGTTTCGTCAGGTCATGTCCTTAAAAATTAAAACTGCCATAATATAAAAAATTATGCACCGGTAAAGTTTATGATAGTAATGTCTTATAAATTAATATTGAATCTTATATATCACTATAGTGGACCAGGTAAATATCAATCACAACTTTTTCCTTAATAACCCTCATTAATATATAAGTACTATAATAGGAGTGATCAACAATACAAGAGCGATGAAACCAATAAGATCTCTCTAGTCACGTTATTCATAATCGATATCTGCTTGAAACACACATATGTCTCTCAAGTCCTTAAATCCTGTGAAGATAATAACAATGGAATTGAAGGTATAGTTCCAAGAGATTGAAGGAGAACATTAATGATGGAGAATTACCATTGAGAAGAAAAACAAATATAGACACTACTTCGTGGTTGAATAAGACAGATACCTCGATCGTTTCGACAGAAGTGTCTGAAACTACTCACGTATCATGATGTGATTAGCATCTGAATAAAGGAGTTGTTTTTGTGTTCTTTGAAGAGTTAGTACTATCATGATGCTTCCCAGAGAGAGAGAGTAAGCTCTGCCTATATAGAATGGTTCGGAAAGATGAGAACTAAGGCGTTAGAGAGCGTAAGTCATAGGGAATACGTGCCTTTTAATCAATTCGAATAGCAACGATATCTTGCTATCTATCACGTAAATGTACGGTAATTCCGGTATAATTCTGCCGTAATTCGCATTCGTGAGGCGAGAGCACAAACACGATATCAATTATGAATTCGGTTAGAAACTATATATATATCACATATATCACAGGATAATGGCTGCGAAGATAACTATTCTATGTGAGAGTCTAAGTATTGAATGACACTACAACGTATGTCACCTTTTGAGTTCGATTACAATTGTTCATCTTGTTGATATTTGTTTAGGGTTAGTTTATGATCATCCATTCTCTACTGATAAGTACTAAATGTGACTGATTTATCAACATATTCAGCTATTGGTTTCTTGATACTTATCACAATACATATCGTGCACTACTTTTACCTTGAGTTGTACAGTTAGATCATACTCATACTAAAGGATTGTTATATCAGATTGTAGAGTGTAAACAATACATACATATGTAAAGGTATACGTAAGAATAATGATGTTAACTATTAATCTTTAGTTACTTCTTGGCCTATATGTCAGTTTTCCCTTTCCACTATCGGTGACACAGCTATATGCCTAAGGTGTTAATACAAATTATAAGAGTAGTTTATTCTATGTCACTAAAATATAAATTACATAATAGAAATATCAGAAAGCATAATATTGATAATATTTATTAATCATAAAAAAAACAACATCTTTATAATGACTGTATGAAAACAACATAAAATAAATAAATAGGTAATAAGAATGCTAATACCATAATTATAGTTTTACTAACGAATAGATCGCACATCAGCTAAAATATTATTTTGTAAAGTAAATAATTTACAGGTACCACTGATTAAATTCAGTAATCATTGTACATTTGATCTCTTCATTCATCTTACTATAGTACTACTTAATATATATCGTTCTCCCTCTATATCTCTCCTCTCTATTATATATATATCTCTATCTCCTCTACTATCACTCTCCTTCTTAATATATCTCTCTCTCTCTATCTCATACTCTAATCCTAGTATTACATATGTCCTCTATCTATATCATATTCTCATTATAATAACATAAAGAGTAAGATAGTAAGTAGTATATATATATAATATATATATAAGATAAGTAAAAAAAAATATTCATAATTGGTAGAAATAAATGGTTTTATAATTGATCGTTGGAATTAAATTATTATATTAATATACTTAATAATAAATACGATATAAATATTAATAATATATATAACGGAGAATCATGTCATATAGCAACTTTACGTAGTCTTATATGCATATCATTAACCGATATATTTAGCTTGATGGGAGACGATACTGTATATAGTATAACAATAGAATATTTTGAGAACTTATATCGTATTACTTTAATATAACACTATATATCTGTATATATTTATAAGTATATTGTATACAAGATTATTTCTTTCCAATATCGATAATGGAACGTATATACTATTTATGTATTACTATTATAATATGTCCGATATAGTAATATAAAAGATCAAATTAGAACTAATATATATTATATACTTTACTCAAGTTATTATTAGAAGTATTTACTGTTTATACATGTTAATAAGACATAGAGTACAAAGACCTAAGTACCATATAAATAGTACTATTAATTAGGTATTTTTAAGTATGTTTATTATAATAAGATATATATTTAAGTTTTATTTATAAATAATATATATAATTTAAATAATAAAATATATTTAATATATATTAATATAATTTAATATAAATAATACTATATATATCAATTAAATATAAAATTAATAATTATTATATAAGATATAAGTATCGTATAATAATATTATATTATTAATATAAATAATATATATATATATTAATATATATATAATATATATATATATATATAATTAATATATATGAATATAATTATACTATGATATAATATATAGCCTGTAGTTATCATTATTATCGTACTTTTTATAATCTCCCTAAACATTCCTCCTTTGGGAAATTGCAATTGAACTGAGGATAAAAACACCTACTGATATAAGAGGAGTGATCAGTCCAGCAGTAATCATATGAGACAATACGTAAAATAAAATTTAAAATTACTAATATTTTGTATAAATTATTTATATTATAATAATCTATAATTCCCTCAAGTTCTTTGGTAGAAATAATACCATATAATAATAATATAATATATAATATATTTCGAAGAATAAAATATATGTGATTATCTAGATAAAATAACGTTAATATACTATTTATAAATAAAAATATAATATATACGATTTTTTATACTGAGATTTATTCATTGACGTCACCTATAATATATAATAAACTCAAAGAATGAAAACTACAAATGAACGAGTCATATAAAATGATATTCTAGAAAGTATAATATAGCTAACTACTATATATATATTATATAATATATATATATAATATATATTTTTATTTAATATATATATATATAGCAGTAAATTAAAATATAAATATATATAGTAAATTAAAAATTTCACTATTAGTATAAATATTACCATTACTCGAAAGAGTTTTATCTTTACTTCCTGTTATTATTAGAATGAATAAAGAATATTTATATATAGTTTAATAAATTTTTCAAAATTTATATATAATATGAGAATAAGTGAAGAACTATATACTTCCGTTTAGAAAATCTTTTGACCGTAAATAATCAAAATATTAATCGATACCTTTTTAATATAATAACCTATTATCAAGTAAACTATTTACTACTATAACATAATTATATAGCGTTCTTTTGTTAGTTTCTCGTGGAATCTATCTCTCATTAAATTGTATGCAACACATGAAAGTTTCATATTAATGTTTAATCTCTGATATGAATAACGATAATAGGTATAAAATTATCTGATTTATTTATAAGTAGTGTGAGAGAGTGACATATTTTATAGTAACTGATACCTTACTTTTACTGAAATTATAACTTTATCCATTCTTTCCATTATTGGGGATAAAGTAATTTAACAGTCTCGAGTTTCAGTTTAGAATAACAAATGTCAGGCTAGGGCACACACACACCTGCAGCTCAACACTACACCCACTAAGTTATTTATATATTATAACATTAAACTATATATATACATCACACACACACAAGTACACATTACATACTAACACATATCAATCACTAACCACATATATTCATATATATATATATATAATATATATATATATTATATATATATATATATATATATAAATATATATATACTAATATATATTATATATATATATATATAATATATATATATATATATATATTATAATATATATATATATTATATATCACACAATATATTATTTAATAATATATATATTAATTATTATATAATATGATATATAAAATATAATTAATATATATATATTATTATAAATTAATATTATTAATATATATTAAATGATATATAATTATTATTAATATATATATTATATATTATATGTCTCCCTAATTTTTCACCAATAAAATATTTCTAAATTCTAGATATATATTAGCCTTCCCTTTATGTCGTTCCAGTGTCAAATTTTATTTGCCCCTTTTTTTCATAGTCTTAAAGTACTTTAGAAATAGCCTAGGGAATCTGAGTGTCATGACTTATTGTGTGATTACGTCCCTATTTTTATCAGTGGAGAATTATTCACAGTGCCAAATGTCGAACACAAGTGATTTCTGAATTTCTTCTTTATACTAAAGAAAAATTTACTTGATATCTATTATATAAAGTTATTAGAGAGGTTTTTGCCTTTCTCCTTTTTTAAATTATTGATTTTTCATTTTTACAAAATCTAAAATTCAAAATCAAATAATATATTCAATAGAAAATTTTTTTAATGTCTGGTGAAGCTTAGGGTAGTTTATACTTCTAAATGAAAGAAATGGATGGTTTATGGAACTTTTTCTGCACACTATTATAGTTCTATGCTCAGTTTACATTCTACATTACTTGAAAGAATATTCTTCTTCACTTTACTTATTCAAGTATCTCTATCTTTCTCTACTCTCTCTCTATATATATAGTCTCTTCATTCACTACTCTGAATTATATATCTCTTCATATCTTCTCTCTATATATAATATAATATAATAAATCTACTCTCTCTCATCTCTCTCATCTCTCTTCTATCTACTTCTCTCTTTATCTCTCTCTCATCTCTCATGTATCAAATTAAGTGTGTAATTTATTAGTAATATTGAATGGTGTGTGCAAAGAGTAGGTGTAATGTCTTCACTCTCATGCATCCTCTTCGCCATTGAAATAATGCTATTCTTTTTCAATCAATTATAATAATTCTCTGTCCGATCATCCTCTCTTCTCTCTCATCTCTAAATTCATCTCCTATCGGGCCTCTTCCTCACGAAACATGCAGCCCCGAGATAAATCATTTTTCTCTACTTTGACTGCATATGATGTGTATGTCTAGTATCGATGTTAAATAGTGTGTACGTGTGTGTGATCTTTCACTTCTCTCTCTCTTCTTTCTGTCTTCTCCTCGATTCTCTCTCTCTCGTATTCGTCTATCATCCTATTTTCTCTATATCGCATTCTCTCTTTCTCGTAATATTATTATATGTTAGCCACCGACAAAAAAGACGCTTTGGAAATTTATGTTTCTTTTTACTAATGTATATAAACCTTGTTAACAGAATTGAAAAGATAAATGGATATTTTTTTTAACTATGTACACTCAATTACTTATACAAAAAACTATAATCTGTTTTTAATTTAAAAAAAGAATTAAAAATAGAGGAACAATACTGTTTTATATTTAGTTCTCTTCTATTAAATCCCTGCAGAACATTTTTCTCGTAATAAAAATATAGCATTTCTCGACATATTAATAAACTGGACAAACTTTAAGAACCTTACTTTTTCAATCTTTTCACATAGAGATAATGAATGGAAAAACCATTAATTATCACCCTCGAGATAAATTAAAATTTTTGTCCTGTATACTTTCATGGTAACCACTTATCCCCTCCCCTATCTTAATGCATTGTTTGTTATATAGTGAAATGTAATTATTAATAAGTAATATATATATTAAAGTATATTCTTATATTATTATATATTAATAATATAACTGAAACAAATTAATTTTTAAATATATAAGCAATAATTAAAAATCAATAAATTAATAAAATACTAATTAATATAAATTTAATAAATTTATAAATAAGGAATTAAATAATAAATTATAAATTAACGAAATTAATAATAAATAAAATAATTATATAATATATATAATAATAATTAATAATTAATAATTAAATAATAAAATAAGTTAAATTAAATAATAATAAATTAATAATAAATTAATAATAATATCATAGGAATATAATAATAAAATTAAATTAATAATAATAATACTAATAATAATAATAACTATAATAATTATAAATATATAATAAATAATATATAATATATATAATTATAATAATAAAATAAAATATTAAATAATATATAATAATAATAATAAGTTATAATATATAATGAATTACAAATGAGACATTAAATACATTTGATTACTGAGAAAAATAAAAAAGAAATAAACACAATAACAGTGTAAACCCATCGAATCAATTTACACTATATAAATTTGATAGCAAAAATAAGTGTAAGCTATTCTGATTACCGGCAAGTGACAATTAATTTTTGGCGTGTTTATATATATATATATAAGGGTATTGAAGAGAATTATTTCCAAATATATTATATTAATATATATATTAAATAATATTATATATATATACTTATATATATATATATATATTAATATATATATATATATATAAATATAATATATATATTAATCAAATATTAATATAATATATATTACACCATATTTATATTTAACCAATCCAGATAATTATATAAATTCAAGTAATTAGTGAAAGATAACATATATACTATATTATCATATAAATTATATATATATATCTATATATATACAATATACTTAGGCGTCACCCCAGTATAACTTATATTATACGGTCACTAGCATACTATAGTACTTATATAGCAAATTATTTTGTGAATGTAAAAGTTACCAATCAGATAAAAATAACATACTCCAATTTTAATATATTTTACAAAAAATACAGAAACATGACTATCAATATTGTTCATAGTTCTTGATAAAATACGATTAATATATATATTATGATATTATACTAAAAAAAATATATTCATAAAACAATCTATGAGAGAGAGAGATAGCTAGCTATATCATGTGAGTTAGTATTAATATATATACGTAAAATTATAGTAACGTTTGTATATGAATTAATTTTGGATAAGTAATACTAATATTTAATATATCAAAAACTAATTAAATATATATTAAGATGAGAGAGAGAGAGAGAGAGAGAGAGTAGAATATATGAGAGGGAAGCCCGAGTAGTTAGAAGTCACTGAGATATTATACTGTGAGTTGCAGATGAAACGGAGAGCTATATTTATTATTATAAATATAAATATATATATATAATATATATAATTAATAAATTAATATATGATAATATATTATATATATTATATATAGTATTATAAAATATATAAATTAAAATATATATATATTTAAATTAATATATTAAAATATATTTCTGAAGAATAATATTTTTTTCTATCTTACGAGAACTATTTTAAATTATTTTTAATTTAAAGCTAATGATATTAAATATATATATATATATATATATAAATATATTATATTAATTATATATATATAATATATAATAATATTATCTTAATATATAATCTTATATATATTATATAGAAGTATATATAAAATATATATATATATAATATTATATAATACTATATATTAATTATTAATCGAAAAACGGATAATGAGCAGCAAAATGATTTTTTAAACTTTTAATTTTGATATACTATAATTATTATATAAAACAGTGTCACACTACACCACAACAAACACTATATATATATTAATATTAATATATAAATAATTAATATATATATATATATATATATATTATTATATATATATTAATATATATATAAATATATATATATATGAGAGAGCACAGCATAAACCAAGAAAGCTTTCCATGTACATTTTGGTATAATAGAGACCTACTCCTAAACTTGTTTTACTGTAAAAATGTAAAAACATCTTGAAAAAATCATACTGTGTCGAATGTTCCTTGAACTATATTATTTATTAATTTATATAATACTATTTATTTAAAATACCGTAAATGATTTAAATTATATATTGAATAATATATATATATGAGAATGATGGTTATATATATTATTATATAGTAATTATTTGTTGTATTATGTTTTAAATACAAAGAGTTTGTTTTTTTCTAATTTACATATACCACACTATACTTTGAATAGTGTAGTGTTAATTCAAAGAAATTAAATAATACATTAGAGAGAGCAATATAATGTATATATATATAGAAAACTAACTACTATTACACTAAAGTATCATACTATATATATATAGGTATATAATAATATAATATTAATATATATATATTTATAACTGGAACGGGGAGACTCCAATAACCTTGTTAATGACTCGGACCTCTCTCTCTCTCTGTCTCTCTCTCTCTCTCTCTCTCTCTATAATATAATACTATATACTAATATATATAAATATATATATATATTATATATTATATATATAATATATATAATATATACATATATATAACCTAGTAAAATCGCAAATCCAAAAATAAGTAAACCAACACCATAACAATTATAATAAACCCCCGTAGTTATAAATACGAAAAAAAAAATATATGGTTTAGTACACTCTTACCTTCTACCTAGTTCCCCTACCGTATGCGCTATTTCACTATCAAGAAAAACTTTTCTCCTCTATTATTTAAATCATAAAAATTATAAAATAGTTTATTACATTTATATAATTAAAAATTATATAATATATTTAAAATGAGAGAGTCACACAGGTAGTACGATACACACTCATTTAAGAGTACATTATATCGAGAATGAGCACATACAAATATGTATGATCTATATATGAGACACGGGACAACGAATACAACGAATTTTAGTTAATTCTTACAGTACCACTACAACCCACAATCTCTTGGGAGTTAAAATCGAGATGGCCACGAACCAAGCTTTCTTCTGATCAATGCCATAAAATCACTTTTGACAATAGTTGTGATGATCAAACCACAGGATCATTTTGATAATAGAGTTATGATGATCAAGCAATAGGATAAATTTGATCATAAACATCAAAGTTGATGACTGAGTCAATAGCCAGTACGAATCTTGAGAGATTATATATCTATATATTATATATATAATATATATATATATAAAGTATATCTAAATACATAAACTATAGGCATAACTTATATAATAATATTACTATATAATTAAACGATACTATACAAAAAAATACTAATACGACTGAGATAAGTAGAGTTTCTGAAATATGAAAATAACGTAATATATATATATATAATATATATAGTACAGTAAAGTATCTCTTATAATATATAATAACTTATTCTACTATTCAAAACGTCCCACGTGCCCTATAAAGTTTTAAACTTATAATATATATATGCCTTTACTAATATCAGTGTTATTTATTATAAAATACGATATATTTTATTTAAAATTATTGCAAATATTCATATATATATTATATAATAGTATAATATAAATAGTTCAGATATATATATATGTCTCAGACTAAGTAATAAAAGTTTAGAACTATCAACAACAAGAGGTTTGCATAAAACCTAACATAGGGATTTAACACATAACATACTAACCAATATGTACAAACAAACAAACATTTACAAACAAACATTTCATTCATTTACATTTAGATTTGCTCAGAGCAATATATAATCTACTCACTTAATGTATGAATTGTATTATACAAAAAAGCGACACCATGACTGTTTAATTATGTGTATGGCGCTCGAGACGCAAATTAACGTAGGTTTTCATTTATTAATAATTAACAAAAAAACTTCCATTCCATGTTACTAAATTTAAATTACACTAATATATAACATTAATTATAATTTATGTGGATTTAATAGATATATATTTTAATTCATAAATAATAATTATTAAAACTTTAAATAGGAACATTTGTTCAAACTTGTATTTTATGTGTATTAAACAGATTCCAAATATTTTTTATTGCACTTGAACATAACTGCTCTAATATATGAGTAAATTATATAGTATAATATATATAATATTATATAATAAAATATATATAATATAAATATATATATATTATAAAATAATATATGAAAAAATTAACTATTTATATATTATAGTATAAGTATGTATATATAAATAAATAATATAATGAAAGTTAATAAAGAAGTGCTAAACTAATGATATCTTCTTTGATTTTGGGTATCAATTTATAATAATTTCAAGAACTTGGTGAAACTAATATAGTACTTCTGAATTTATTATTAAAATTATAGGTATAACAAACCAATAAATATTAATATTTTATCGAATTATGTTAAATAATAATAATTGCAGTAATATATATATTATATTACGTTAATATTATATAAAATACTATATGTTATCTTTAATAATATGAATATATATAATATATATCGTTACCTAAAAAGATTAATACTATATTTAGGCTTAACTAATCTACATATAAATATATTACAATATACAGGAATACTATAAATTATCTCAGGAGGAGGAGGCCTCACTTCTACAGGAGGATGAAATCGCTAAGTCATTTACAGCCGCTTTATCTCTCAAAAGGATAATATGACAAAAATCGACTCAAAAAAAACGAAAATTTTTAATCACTCTCTTTATTAGAGAATTTTTGGACAATATATATTTATAATTTATTATTTTCATCTCTAATGAAAATAACAAACTAAGTATGCTATGCATGCTAACGGCACAATATAAAGCGTAACACAACTGCAATAAACATTATTATTTTGTTAAGAGATTGATTTGGTTTAGTATAAACCACAAAGATGGGTCAGTTAATAAGCAAATTCCTCAAGACGATGAAACTTAGATTTAGCTCAGCCAATTCTATAAAGATGAAGAAATCTAATCCACAAGCAGCATAATGCGCTAGATACAATTTATATTTATTTGGAGTTGTATATAGAAGGTTTTCTGTCAGTTGTATATGTGATATATATTATAGTACTCTGACCTATAAGTCTGCTATATGATTACTCTTCCGTTAGTTTGGATAATATATCCGATATAGATTATGAAGTTGTTTATGTAATATCCTTAATTTTTTTAATATCAACCTATATGAAATTCAATTATACAAATACCTCAGATGGAAGATATCTAATATTATAAATTATTTTGGAAGATAGAAAGGTGAGTTTAAATCTACCTTAATGGAATATAGTGAACTAGCATATAATACTAAAAAATTTATAATTATAATATAAATTTAGTAGATATAATTAATATGGTAAATAATTATTGAATTATATTACATGTAGACTCTAATATAGCAAAATATTTTAAGTTTTAAATAAGTTACAGGATACCTATAATATTAATAAATAATATATAAAATTTTTAATAACTAATCAATTTATATAATATGAAGATATAATTTATATCTAATAATAAGATTATAAACATTTGCTAGATCTTGTGGATATTTATTGCTTTAATTATATTCTTATAAATTCAACAATGAAAGAACATATTTAAAAGTTTATATATACCACTATGTATTAATAATATTATATATATTTCCAAAATCAAATAAATTCATTATTTTTATTATTATCAGATTTTTTTTGCTCTTTTATATAGTAATTATTAATTAATTATTTTTATATATATAGGAATATATATAAAAAATTAAGATTACCATGATTACCTGTATATTATTAACTTACCCTGGAATAATCTATTGGGATATGTATATAACTTATTAATTAAAAAATAAATATAAGAAAATATATAGATTATTATTAAAGACCCGCATGGGTACTTTTAGATAAATCATCGAACTAAAGGTATATATGATGAATATAGACTAATAACAGACAGCCTCCCTTCATAGATGTAGAGTAGCAATATAATATCATCTAAATCAAATTAGCAAGCACAAAAAAATAAATGTACTTCTCGCAAATCTTCTCATCAAAATTTTTCAAAAGTTAAACGACAGCAAATTTCACATTATAGGTAAAAATCACTACGAGACAACACTTAGTATATAATGCAAAACAGTTCTCTCAACATTCGCATAAATTTCTTGATTTCTATTTAAGAATGCTTAAAAATAATTTATATAGATAATAGTTAAGGTATTTATTTTACGTATGTTATAGTAATATTTACTATCATCATAACATGAGAAGAAATTAATTATTAATATAAATGGACAAATGAAGAGCGGTAGATTTATGGTATTAAAAAGATAGAAAAATTGAGTTTTGATCAGGGGAATCATTAGATTTAGAAATATTATAAGAAAAATAATAATAAGTATTATATATATTCAAGCTTACCGCACTACCAAAACATAATTGACACCGCTAATACGCCTCATAATTAAATATAAACCTCAAATCCTTCTAAACTCATCTAGCCCTATAACCTATAACCTATATAAATATTAATATAGTATAATAATATATTATATTAAAATATATTAATATATATATATATTAAATATATTATTTGTTAATATCTTTTAATGACTATTATATTAAATGGTGAAATTTATTATGATTATATACAAAATTAGATTGTATTTATTTTTTTTTATTTATATATATAAGATTATAATAATCATTTAAGTAATTTATATGATTAATATCTCGTAATAGCAATTATTATCTGCCATACCTCTCTAGTAAGGCATATGCCCTGTATCAGGCGCATTCAAGTTCTGCATACAACCACGAGTCCTGAGGTCATTCTTACACTCTCTCTCTAGCACCGCGGCCAAGCAAAAACCACCTTATATGCAGTACTATTAGGTAAAGTTTCAAAAAAAATTTAGTTCCCCAAATTCTAAACTCGAGGTGCATCCACCAAGATGTCACATTTCCACACTATCTGGCTGGCCACTTCATAGCACACATTACTTTTTTGACACACCTAAGTATATATTCTTTTATCAATAACTCCTCAAACTACTCCGAGATTTGCTAACTTTTGAGACCAATCCTCTTCATTGCGAGCCTACTTAGTTCTAAATAATGTATAAACAAAAAAGTAAAACATAGACGTATAGAAATTTCGTCGAGAGTGATTGATGAAACCATATCATTATTCGACAACCTAAACTCAAACAATCTCGCCTTCACAATCAAACGCTCGCTAACCCGAATCTCCAGATCTTTAGGTACCAACAATAAAAAGTATAAATTTAAACTTGCAATTTCGCCAAATGCATGATACTCCCTGTTGTTTTAAAAAATATTAGCTATATATAGCAATATTGTATTAAGATGCCGTCAGAGCCTGCGTAAAGTCCGAGTGCAGATGTTTAGTAAAAATGAGCCTCCAAAATGTGAAGACATAAATACTTCAAAAATTAGTTATGTCCTTTGAATATACCGTACACGACCAATATCTATTGAGATACATCCTTTTAAAGGAGAAATAAATTATCAGAGATAACTATAATATGGCCATCGGCAAATATGTACCCATTAAAACTTGAAACCAAATATCTATGGTTCAGCCCGACCCCTCACTGGAATCATAAAAAACTATTCTGAATTGCGCGAGCATATAAACACTCTCAAAATATTAAACAAGTCGTTCTGTTACATAGCTCATCAGTATCTGTCCACCCCTCCAATTACTCACTTATAGTCTCATAGCTCCTACTCTTCCTGGCACGCTCTAACATATAATAAATCTATAACTACGTCAATCCGCTTTTATGTAAAATTTTCATCTCATTACTATTCCTACTACAATCAAAATCTCGTCCCATATACCACTATAAACAATCAATGACACGAGACTCCCACAATCCGTATCTAATCCAGAGTTATAAATACACAAACTGTCACATTTTATCTCCTATACGCCCTAATAGATATATAATGATTATTCTATATAATGTATTTTACTATTATATTAATTATACCCGAATGAAAAAATGTGTTATATAATATATAAGGATAGTAAAATATATATATTACTATGAGGAATTCAGTATAGCAGTATATAGAGCATTTTATGAAAACCATATCTGAGATTATCCACCCCTAATGACTACAAAATATACAAATATATATATATAAATATAACAATAAATTTTAGACATTACAAGATTAAAAATAAAAATATATATTAGGTTAATAAAAAAAGATAAGAATTATAAATGAATAAATCAAAATAAAAGAAGTTTTCGAGGATTAATAGTAGCAAAAGAATTAATTATATTATGCCTTTAAATAGTATATATAACGTAAATTGAAAAAATAATAAAGGAAAATATAAAAATAAGGATATGAGTACTAAGAATGAAAAGAACTGAAAAAAATGTAATGAACAAATAAATTAATATAACTAATAATTATTATAAAGTAATAATAGTCATTTGTTATAATTATCTTTCTCAAAGTTATAGTAATATAGATATTACAATATATAGAATATAAATATAATTAATAAATAAACAATACATCCAATCTGAAAATAAAATGTATATTACCTAAGTTATACTAAGATATGTATTATAAATATGTATCGAGAATTAAAGACAGATAATCGATCATATGAGATATTTGATATTTATAGGAGAAGAGTTAGAACCGAGAGTGAATTTAAAGGTGCTCGATGGACAAGCAAGTATAAAGAGAAATATATCAGAGATTAAATTAGTATTGAGGTATTGACTATATCACGCAATTGTTTGAGTTTGTATCTTGCAGCGAGAATTTGCATCATTCCAACAGACGCGACCAGGTTGCTAGATACTATATATCCAACGATCAGTTCTTTTTATATGCCCGACATACACTGTTTATATACAATAAAGATATAATAAGTTGTTAATATATATTGAATTATTTTTATTATTTATATATTTATATATTTAATATCACATTATAAATATATATAGATACTAAATATATAATTATATATCTTTCAATATATTATATATATAATATTATAATATATTATATATATTATAATAATATTAAATTTAAATAATATTATATATATATATATATATATATATATATTAATATATATATTACTATTAATTATAAATTTATTATTATATATCTTAAATATATATATATTATAATTATTATATATATATAATATATTATAATTATAATACTTAAATATTTAATATTATATAATAATATATATATATATATATATAATATTATATATATATTATATATATATATATAATATTATATATATATATATATATTATTTATAATAATATTAAATAATATTAAATAACGTAAATATCTAATATATATAATAATTTTAAATAAATATATATATAATATTAATATATATATAATTATATATAGTATAATATATATATTAATATATATTTAAATATTATATTAATAATATATTAATTATAAATTATATACAATATATATTAATAATATATATATATATATATATATATATATAATAAAATAATAATTATATTAATAATATTATAAAAAAAAATAATAAATATTATAAAATATAATATATAAATAATATTTAAAATTATTTATTAAATATATATTTATTATAATATATAATTAATATATAATATATATATATATATTATATTACTATATTTATAACTATAATATATATTATAATTATTATAATATATATATATATATATAATAATATATATATATTAATATATATATATATAATATATACTATAATATTATATATTAATATTAAATATATATATATATATATATTAAATATATTTATAGTTGATGTTGAAAAATTCTATTTCCTGTCTTCAAAAAGCATGCTTCTCGGAATAGAAATCTCAAATCCATTGGTGTCCTCCTCTTTCCTCACCCTTTTTATGACACTTTGATGAGGGATTCAAATTTTTGATTCTTCTCCTTTATCTTCGTTTTTCGTATCTTTTGGAGATGTTATTGATCACACAGCTGTCATGACGTAACGCTTTAAACTGAAAATCTATCGAATATTTGCCTCTTAATTAGAGCATTAGTAAACGACCTCTGCTATTAATTATATAAAGGCACTAATTACTTTTTTTCACTAAATCTTTTTATTCTTAAAATAACATCAAGCATCAATAGATATAACTACATCCAGCGTAACATTACTATAAACTTTAATTTATCATTAACTACTACTACCTACTGACTACCCAATAACTTACTTATTTATCTATTTTAATTAATTTTTACACGAATATTTTTATTTTTTTTTTATCTACACCGGTATACTCTAACTACTATCAATGAATATTAGCTTTGACCTACTACTAAATCTTAACACTACTGGAAATAACTGTGCTTGAACACCCCTGATACATATTTCGTTAGTTTGTTCTGACTTGTAACTTACTACGTACTCACTAAAACTGTAAAAAAAAAGAACACTATGTTGAGAGTTGACTGGACATCAAGTGCGGTTTTACTTGAGCTACTGCTATCGATTCACAGGAGGCATGAAAGCTCAACAGGATGACTAACTATCAGATTAATCAATAATATATTTAATAATAATAAAATAAAATAATAATTCAAAGAATAATATTTATAAAAAAAAACACTAAAATGCAGATATTCCTAAAATCATTTGATATATAAAAAGTACTAAAATTTATCAAAATACTGTGTTTTATTAACAAAACTTTATATAAAAAATAAAACATAAATCATAGAATAAAAAATAATATTTTTTATGTTCTGAATGTAAATATAATTGTAATTGTTGAGTAATGAAATTAAAACTCATATGTTACATTGAGATAAGTAAAATAATAATCTAATAGATTGGCATTAATATTATATATAGATAAAAAATAAAATAACACACATAATAGATTCATCATTATTATTATATCATAATAATCATTATTAATAATAATAATATATTAATAATAATCACACATACTTTAAAATTATTATTAATTAAAGAAAAATAATGGTTAAAATGAAGGAGGGAATCACAATTAAAACTACAATAATAATTAATAAATTAATAGGAGTGAATAATTTCTGAAATAAGATAGAGGAGACTAAATTTTGAGACAATGGCAGACTAATATACTAAAATAATAATATTATAATTAATTTAATAAATTTATCGTCACTAATTGACATCTTACAAATTAGAAAGGGTAATTCATAATAAAATGAATTAAATAATAGAGAATTGAAGTTGTATTGATAATAATAATAAAAATAGAGAAAAATAAAATAAAAATATATAACATAAGAAATAATTAATTAAAATATTAATTCTATAAATAATAAAATTATATAAAATAAATAATAATAATAAATACGAATGATTAATAATAAACAAAAGGATAATAGAACAATAATAAGACATAATCAAAATTAAAAATTATAATAATTTAATAGGATAATAATAAATAAAAATATATGAAACAAAGAAAATAAAATAATGAAGACATATAAAAATTAAGATAATTCAATAATAATAATAAATAAATAAATTATTTTAATATTATAAATACATTATAATACCACACAAACCAAAGTTTCATAAATTCCTGTAAATAATAATAATGATAAACAGAAGCTCTTCCTAGACTTTTTTGAGAGAGTTTTGAGTAGAAAAATTAACACTCTATAATATAGTATGAGATTATATAATATATAGTATATATGTTATGGAAAATAAAATATATAAAGTTTACTAAATTTATAGTAAAAAAAAATATATGTTTAGAGATCAATGGTTCTTTTATTTTTAATAATAAAAAAATTATCATAAGAATTCTCGCATCGAGTAATATAGACCCACTAATCTTTTTAAATACAGCCCTGAAATAAAACTTTTAAAAATCTTTTTTGTATATATAATAAAAATTATAGAATATTATAAATAAAAATATAATATGTTACTTTATGATTATTTGAGATGAATATATATAGGTAAGGAAAACAAATATGACATTTAGGTTATATATATTTGTTTGAAGCGTAAAAACAAAATATAATATATAATTAAATACGTATATAAATTATAATTATCGAATTATATTATTTCTCAATTTTATGAATTGAGTTCCTATAAATATAATAATTAATTTTACTATAAATATTAAATAAATAAAAACTCCATAATTATTCAATATATATATTATATACTATTATATATAGTAATAAATGAAAAATAATAATATATACAATAATATATTTTTGCACCATATATAATTACTGAATAAGTTTTGGAAACGAAAATGCAGTGGCAATATATAGTATAGAATTACTATCATAAATTTTTATTACTTTCAATAATTATAACATACAATTAATATTCTTTATTATTTAATTATATATTAATTATTTATAATTATTATTATTATATTATTATTGAATTATATTTTTTTAATAATATTTATATATATATTATTTAATTTATTAATTATTATTAATTTAACAATTATATTATTATTTATTATTATTAATACTATATAATTATCTATATAATTATATTTATTATTATTTGTTTATGTATTATTAATGAGTTAGTCCACCTTTAAGGGAAAAATTCTACTGACGATAGGAAATACTAATTTCATAGGACTCTATACACTCCGAGAGTAAAGTGACATTATGAATAATATATAGTATATAATAGTATTATATATTACTATTAAAATAATAAATATATATAATATTATATAATATTATATTAATGATATAAGTATTATATATATATATATAATATATATATATTAATATATATATAGTATTAGTATAATATATATATATAAATAATATATAATATATATATAATATATATTATATTATATATTATATATAATAATATATTAATATACTTATATAAATTATATATATATATATATAATATTAATACTTATATATATATATAGTTATATATGTATATGTTATATATATATATATATAATATAATTATATATATAAATATATAACTAATATACAAATATTAATATTAAGTATATATATATATATATATTAATTATATATATATAATTAGTGTTATATGTGTCTATGAAGCTGAAATAAGTAGAAATATTTTTCTAAAATTTCTAACGGAGAATCATCTGCGATTAGAAGCGGTTTATATCTTTATCACAAATCTTTTAAAGACGTGAAAACCATATTATAAAAATTATAAAAAATAACTCTTTTCATTATATATTAAAATATTAGCTCTCTCTATAAATTCTAATTTTTAATGACAAAAATAAAGTACCATACTGCTAATACTTATGGCATTTACAATATTTCTTTATAAATATCCAGTCGGGTTAATAAATATGCAATATGGAGACATTATTTGTTGATATATTTATTTTTTTAATGTAAATTCTCATAGCTTTTAAATATTTAATTTATCTAATTAAAATAATTATCATAAATATAAATGTAAAATAAATATATAAGAATCAATTATTTTATTTCCATAATATATATATTGTCATTTATAAAATAATATTAAATGTTAAGATTAAGTAGGTATGAAATACTAGCCGTATGAACAATAAGTGAAAATCAGATGTGTTGATAATATCACAGCTTCCAGAGTAAATATGAATGAAAATAGATTAAAGTAGTTAGTATACCACTTGTAAATACGATAAAACCGATAGCCTAAGTATCAGAAAGTGGGACTTGAGGTAAATAAAGAGAGAGTGACATTGATTCGATAAAAGTATGGGTTTGGTAACACATTTATAATATTAATAATTACTAATATTGAGTATATATATAATATATTTAGAGCAGTTTTACATTATCTAACATTAATTATATTATTATTTTTTAGAAAATAAATATGATCTTCTAAGTTTATTATTGTCTGTATTCCTATATAGTATGAGTAATGTCAATCTGAGTACCTTTTCTCGTATCTTTTATTTTTTTCTCTTTCATGGTTCTGACCACGTTAGCTTGTTAAGACCAAGTTAATTACATTTTAGACTTTCTCCAAGTGAATAAGAGTTCACTTATTTTGAATCATAAGAATTATATGTCACAGGGGGGGAGGGGTATCAGGATTTTAGAGATGATTAGGTGAAGCATGGCGAAGCCAAAAAGTAATACGGGAATATGCTGATTTTAACATTATACCGATCACACAAACACATCAAACCACAGCGACAATGTTAAAGGTGGATATTAAGAGTGTTTGGTAATTAGGCTATAACAATCATTTAAATGAGCGCTTAATATTCGTTTATGTGTTATTTTATAACATCAGATAACACACTCGACAAAATAAACGAGTTATTAAAGTGCAAAAAACTCTTTCTCGAATTTAAAAAGCCTTTTTGTATCTGAGCGTTTCGTAGGTCTTCACAAGCAATAATAAATAAATATAGATCAACCTTTGACCTTGAATGTGAATTGAAAACGTTCCTTGATAGTCAGATATATAATCATATGAATCGAATTCTTGTAATGTAGTAGTGCTACATACTATTAAATTCGTACAAGACAGGACATAGAATAAATAACAATATGATTATTAAGGTTAGCAGACCTTATATATATATATAAGAAGACTAACGCAGACATGTTTCTACGAACAGCTATAGAGTAAGATACGGAACTGTATCATAATATATATATATAATATAGAATACATATATATAATATATCTATATATATTAATATATAATATAAGGTTATCCGTAGTTATACCGGAAGATATCATATATCCTGGCGAGCTATGTACAGTCGACCCTAGTGAGAGAGAGGCACTAGCACCCCTGCAACCACACGATTATAAGATAACATGACTGGTGGGCGATCATATATATTATACTATAATATTATAATATATATTATATACTTATATATATATATATATTATATTTATATATAATAATATATATATATAGTATATAATATATATTATTATAATTGATATATTACAGTATATATATATATATATATTATATTATTATAAGATATCTTTTACACGTATATAATATATAAAGAACACTTAACATTACAGGAAAATCATATTATATTATTATTATTAATTATTTATTTAACTATTCGACGGACGAAGACACAATCACAGCCGCGGCACAGGCGTGCTCGGCGCAACAGACGCTAAATTCAGATAACTAGTGAAATTAATTTTGGTTATTATATTGGATTGATTTATTGAAATTGTAAAATATTAGACAATATACATAATCAAGTAAATATGTGTTAAAGATCAATTAAGTAAATTTTCGATTGGACCAACTTTTTAATTGAATTAATTCATTACTTAATTAATTATTATTATTATTAAATTATTATTATTATATTATGTATGAATATTATTATTTATTAATTATTATTATTATTATTATATAATTATTTACCTCTTGAGTTTCAATTTAGAGATCTTTTTTCATTACACCTTTTATTCATCTCTTTAATTCCTATGGTCGAAAACAACGTCAAGAATTGTTTGCATAACCGATTTCCTCAAATAAAATGTAAAGGTGTTGTGAAAAGACTAACAAAGTCCAAAAAATGTGTAATACCAAATTATGATTGTGTATTATATTGTAATGAATACCAAGTTATGATGATTGGTTTTAAAACAACATTTTTGTTTGTATTGTAATTAACCGAAAGAATATGAATGATGGTTTTGTATTGTACATACAATTTAGTGAGGATGGTATATATTTGTAATCCTAAGAGGTTATGATAAGGATCTGGCAGCACAGAGTATTTATAAATAGACAATGGAAGGTATTAGACGTATGCGGATGATGGTATTGTTTATTGTTAATCAACTACAAATAAGTGCCTGATGGTATTGTATTGTAATACCAATTAATTGATAATGGTATTACATATTCGTAATGATCCAATATGATGATGCGTATATTGATCGATATACCAAGTTAATGTATCGAGGGTATTGTATTGGCTTACAGAAAAATTTAAACATGTCAAGAGACTGGTTCACATGTTTAAAGACGCTGGCTCGATCCCTCGAACAGACTTTCAAGAAAGTTCCACTCTTCTAATAGGGCAATGCATGAGGTGAAGATTTGAAAAAAGAAGAGTGTTGAAGACTTAATTCAATATGCCATCTGAAATTTCAATGATTAAATTATTACATTTTTTTTTGTTCTTTAATATTTTTTCCTTCCCCATCAACCCTTTAAAATTCAAATTTCTTTATTTAAACATTTTAAAATTTCCTCTACTTGATCATCTTTGCGCGTTTATGAATCTTGATTTGTTAGTAAGAATATAGCAATGGTATTTTATGTTGGAGTAATGAAATAAATGATCACGGAAGTAAGATTAGATTCCTATAATATTTATTTATTTTATAATTTAACACTTCGTGCGTTTTCATTTTGTTTGTTGCAATACGTAATAAGATTTCCTTCGCTTTTAGGGTCATCTTTGTAATAAGATTTTTGCCTATTCAGCAAATACCTTTCCTTTGTCTAGCCAAAAAATTAATTTAAAAGATTAAATGACACTTTGGAATTTGGAATGTTTAAATTAAATTGTGACCATGAATTTCAGCGTTTAATATATGGGATAAGTGTGCTAATATATTTTTATGTTTATTTACATTTTTTTCTCTATGTTTCGAGTTTCGTATATATTACTATAATTATATAGTATATAGTTTGTGTAGTTGTGTGTGTGTGGTGTGTGTGTGTTGTTGTGTGTGTTTTGTGTGTGTGTTATTGTGTGTGTGTGTGTGTGTGTGTGGTGTGTGGTGTGTGTAGTGTGCTGTGTGTTAGTGGTGTGTGTGTGTGTTTGTGGGTATGTGTGTGGTTGTGTGGTTGTGTGCTGTGGTGTGTGTGTGTGGGGGGGGAGCAGGGGTGGAGGGAGAGGGGGGAGTTGTAGGTGTGGTTTTGGGGTTTATGTATCCCGACAAAAATCATTCTTTTTGCAATATCGTCACATATTGATTGTTATTGACAGTGTCCAGGTCTAGTTTATTTTTTGTTATTAGTGGGGTTCATGTTTATAAACACAGTTTGAAATTTACGTAGATTTTTTTCAACTAATTCAAATTTGATTTATGTCAAAATAATGAACACAGCAAGGAGAATGACTTTCCTACAGCTAATTCCTCCCTCGGAATATATAGGTATAATAAGTATATAATATATATTATATATATATATATATATATATATATATCTATATTTATAATATATATATATACTATTATATATAATAATATTATATATATATATATATTATAATTATATAATATTATAATATATAATTATCTAATATTATCTGGTTGTGTGTTCTTATTGTATAGTGTATTGGCGGTATGTAATAGGTTTGTTGTGTTGTATTAATTAGTATGTGCTTGATTTATTATTTTAGTTATATGTATTATATTTATATAGTGTTTTTTATTAGGGTGTTTTATTGAGGTGTTGGGCTACGGTCTATTTGTGGTATAAGGTGTTTGTTAGGCGTGTGACATATATTTATATATTCATTATTTATATATTATATATTTTATATTAAATATCATATATTAATATTATATATTTATATATTTAAGATTTTCATTTTAGTGTTATATTACAAGTTCTACATTTATATTATTTATAATATTTACTATAATTAATTTTTTTATATATTTCAATATTTATATATTTACTATATTTATTTATATATTTATATATTTTATATATTTATAT
>JABUQX010030353.1:37500-42003 GCA_015478945.1 Trachelipus rathkii
TAGGTGAACTAACAGATGAAATAGCAGATTATGGTCCTGGGGCCTACGGTGATTCCTTTGTGTGTACAGGGCCAAAGTCTTATGCTGTTAGAATAAGAACCGCTGATGGAAATATAAAATATATTGTAAAGGCCAAAGGCCTTACAATCAATAAAGATACAAAAGATACTATCAATTTTGAAAAACTGTTAAAGTTGGTGTATGATCATAGTTCTGAAAATAGTACAGGCCATGATGAGTCATTGTATGATGATATCAAAAACCATGATGTTACAGTGAAAGCAATGAATGAAATACAATTGTATAATGTCGATGAAGATGACGCACGAAACGATGACCTACCTCATAAAAAGGCAGCTCGAATAGACGAATCACAGAATCCTAATGCTAATTTACACGGGAGTAACAGAGGAGGGTTATGCTATAGTATTCCTACTACAACTTTTCAACCCGGAAAATACGGAGGTGTTAGTATTGTATCCGGGACCAAGATGATGCAACATACAGCTGATAAGCGGTTTTCTATCAAAAATTCTTTTCGAACAGCATCCTATGGGTTTAAGGGCACGTTAATCTCCATTTAATATATTATAAATATTTATCTATGTCTAATGTACAATGTTTAATGTTTTTCCATGTACAAATATTCTGAATAATAAAATGTAAATAATAAAGTTATTTTTATTAACCCTTACATAAAATCATTTTCATGTTTCATGTTGAAATTTTCTGAAAGGGGGCGGGAGTCTAAAACGGAATAAGCCTAAAAATATTTCATGTTACCTTCTGAAAGTGTTCAACGTAAGTGTGTGTGTGTGTGTGTGTGTGTGTGTGTGTGTGTGTGTGTGTGTGTGTGTGTGTGTGTGTGTGTGTGTGTGTGTCATTTATTCTTAGTTCATTACACAAGTTAGGTTAGGATATGATAAATCTTTGTTAAATATTACCATGTTAATGTGAAATTAGCATTGATATGTTAATGATATGTTTGAAAAAGTGTGAATAGGTTACGTTTTTGTATGCTGTGTTAGTTACTTTACTGTTGTTAAGTGTGGAGGTTTGTTAATGTTATCAGTTTATTCGTGCTTAAGGTGCTTTAGATTTATCGTTGTACATTATATTTTTAGTTCAGATGATGCTATGTTTGCTTTATTAGTGTGAAAACTTTGTTACGTTAGCATATATTCGTTGATCAGTGTATAAAGAACTTGATTTTATGTTATGTTATACAAAATATGACTTGAATCAATAGATCAATAGATCAATAGATCATGGATGGGTAGGAGGGTGGGGTGGGTGGTTTGATTAACTGATTTACTGATTTAGGGTATGTAAAATGCAAATTTTTAAGTTATAAACATAAAAAGAATAAATTTTTTAGTAAAAACAAAATGTTTAAAGAAAACAAAACAAAAATAAATAAAAGTTTTTGTGTTATGTTATGCAAAATATGACTTGAATCAATAGATCAATAGATCAATAGATCAATAGATCACGGATGGGTAGGAGGGTATGGATGACAGTTTGATTTACTGATTTACTGCTTTACTGATTTACTGATTTACTGATTTACTGCTTTAGGGTATGTAAAAAACGTAAATTTGTTTAAAGAAAACAAAACAAAAATAAATAAAAGTTTTTGTGTATATGTTAGTAAAAAATATATGACTTGAATCAATAGATCAATAGTCAATAGATCAATAGAGAATTGGGGTGGGTGGTTTTGATTAACTGATTTACTGATTTACTGCTTTACTGCTTGGGTATGAAACGTAAATTTGGAAGTTATAAACATAAAAAGTATAAAAGTTTTTGTGTTATGTTATACAAAATATGACTTGAATCAATAGATCAATAGATCAATAGATCAATAGATCATGGATGGGTAGGAGGGTATGGATGACAGTTTGATTTACTGATTTACTGATTTACTGCTTTACTGATTTACTGATTTACTGATTTACTGCTTTAGGGTATGTAAAAAACGTAAATTTGGAAGTTATAAACATAAAAAGTATAAAAGTTTTTGTGTTATGTTATACAAAATATGACTTGAATCAATAGATCAATAGATCAATAGATCAATAGATCACGGAGGGTGGGGTGGGTGGTTTGATTAACTGATTTACTGATTTACTGCTTTAGGGTATGTAAAACATGATAATTTTAGTAAAAATATGACCTAAATCAATAGATCAATAGATCAATAGATCCATAGATCAAGGGTAGGAGGGTGGGGTGGGTGGTTTGATTAACTGATTTACTGATTTACTGCTTTAAGGTATGTAAAATGCAAATTTTTTTAGGCTATAAACATAAAAAGAATAAATTTTTAGTAAAAACAAAAAGTTTTAAAGAAAAGAAAACAAAAATAAATAAAAATTTGAAAAATAAAGTTAGAAAAATAAATTAAAGTAAAATTTTTTAAAAAATTAAAATAAAAAAATTAAACACAAAGTATAAAAAATGTAAAAAAAAAAAAAAAAAAAAAAAAAATAAAAAAAAAGTTTAAATGTAAAATAAAACTTATATAAAAAAAAAAGTCAGAAAAATAAATTGAATAAAAATTAAAATAAAAAAATTAAACACAAAGTATAAATGTAAAATAAAACTTGTAAAAAAAATAGTTAGAAAAATAAATTTAAATAAAAAATTAAAATAAAAAAAAAAATTAAACACAAAGTTTAAATGTAAAATAAAAACTTATAAAAAATAAAGTCAGAAAAATAAATTGAATAAAAAACAAACAAAAAAATTATATTAGTTAACGTTTATAAAAAGAAAATGAGATTTGAAAATATAAATGTCAGTCTTCAACATTTAGAAAACGGGTTACCTTTGCAAGATGCAATGCAATTGACGACATGTACATGTTAGAACAGAAGCAGTTATGTGCTATTGTATTATTAAACGAATGTTTACTAACTCGGCACCGCACCGGCTCCAGCACCGGTGCCGGTACCAACTCTGTCTCCTTCTCAGACTCTTTCCTTCATCCTTACTTCTTCCTCCTTCTTCCTTTCTTCTTCTGTTTTGCATTCCATGCATTTTTTTCAGTCGGGACCCCCTCCGTTGGGGGTCCCAGACACCCTTTACGGACTTATAACCGTCATTTTCGAGATCTACAGGTTCAATAACATATATTTTGATGTAAATATGGGACTAAACGAATATTTATTAACTCAGCACCGCACCGGCTCCAGCACCGGTGCCGATGCCAACTCCGACTCCTCTGACTCAGACTCCTTCTCCAACTCTTTCCTTCTCTGACTCCTCCTTCCTCCATCCTTCCTCCTTTGCCATCTTCCTGGCCTTCTTCTCTGTTTCGCATTCCATGCATTTCTTGTTTTTCAGAGGAGGGACCCACGGGGAATCCCTGAACTCCGAAGCCGAATCCGACTCGGAATCCTTTTCCAACTCCGAATTACCTGCCCAGCATAAATTTCCGGCCTTCTACAATCAATTTAATTTTTAGGGGGCTGCGCCCCAAGGGGGGACGCAGGGGTACGTAATCCTGTGCGGCGCGGGGCCATATACGGTTATAATATATATTTATATTTATTTATTTATTTTTTATTTATTTATTTATTTATTATTATTAATTAATTAATTAATTAATTAATTAATTAATTAATTATTTATTAATTTTATTTATTTAATTTATTTATTTTTATTATTTCGAAAAAAAACTGCGGTTTTTTTCGTCGGTCGAAGGGCGGTAATTACCCTTCCGGGCGGTCGATCGTTTACTTCCGGTTTTACTTCCGGCCTTCAATATAGCTCTTTAACTACAGCGATTAATCGACTGAATTTTAAATAATTTTCTTTCGATTATATTTTTTAGTGTAACAAGTCAACCAGAGCACGTAGAAAGACGATTTAAACATCGATTTAGGGGTAATCGATCACGATAAATCGATTGGAACCATCAAAAATGATCTACCGATCATTTAAAACCTTCTAGGAACCAAAAAACCCCCTTTGGGGGGCTCCGCCCCCTTTTTGGGGGTAAAACCCTTGAGTTCAGGTTCAAAACCTCTGAAGTCGGTCTTCCAGACCTTAAATTCGGTCTCACCGACCTTAAAAACCCTAGGTTTGACGTATCAAACGTCAAAATCTAATGAAATGATGGAAATTTCCAAGTCAGCTGCCGACATGACTGGAATTTCCAAAACCTTCCAAAATGGTTTTCCTGTCGACGTGCAGGGCTGCCAATGGGGAAAATCCCCAAAATCCTCCGGAGTTGGGGATCTTGACCTGAGTTATGGACAAAACGTTAAAAAAGTAGCTAAAAATCAAGGCCAAAAAAGGTCAAGGTCAAAAAAGGTCAGGTGGGGTAAAAGAGGCCAGGGTGGGGTAAAACAGGCCACTTTTCAGTTTGGCGGTTAGTTTCCCCCCCTTACTACTATATATATATATATATATATATATATATATATATATATATATATATATATATATATATATATATATATATATATATATATATATATATATATATATTTC
>JABUQX010030354.1:0-20141 GCA_015478945.1 Trachelipus rathkii
TTTAATTTAGTTACTCGTTCTTAAGGATTATTTTTCGAAGATATATTATGGAATTTAATTGAGAACTTAACTATAAAATAACTATTAATGTAATAAAATATATGGTATATGGATCTATTGATAAATATGATTAAGTGATGTTAAGAAAATATTAAGATACGAAAGAAAATTATAATTATTCAATATGTGATAGACTGTTTTAATTATTGAGGCATGTCTTTATCAGGCTTAGATTCGTAATATTATTTTTTTTTTGTCTTTTTCGGGAAAAAAACTGCTTAAGATATCAAGAAAATTATTTTTCTCACCATTCTGTCCGCGAAAATGTAGAGAGTAACGTTATTTCGTGCCCGAGTGAATCGTAGGAGGGAGTATTTTAATCATTTATTTTTACGTTATTTTAAATGTCGTAGCAAAAAATCTGCCATCAGAATAGAAACTAAACGAAATTTTCGTAGTTTTATATATAATTTTTTGTTTTAGTTACTCTTAAAAATATTTTTTAAAGAAAATGTAATTTTTTGGGAGACTAAATATTAAAAAAAATTATAATAATATATATAATAGAACCGCCCTCGAAAAAACGCTTTTGAAAAGTTTAAAATATTTATTTTTTGCCAATGATTTTGTCAAATTTTTACGTTATTTTGTGCCCCGATTGAAGCGTAAGTGGGGACCTTTAAGATTTTTTTACGTCGATATTTATTTTCTTAATTTTTGGTATTCAGGTATTCACATATCATTAATGTTTATTTTTTTCATGTTTTTCTTAATTTTTTTTCCTAATTACAATCATGACTTTAATCTGTGAATCTTTTCGTTTTTTTCCTAAATGATACGAAGTAGTGAAGTTTCGTAAGTGTAACCGAGACGATCCTTCGTAGGGGTTTCAATCGAGGTCCGGTTTCCTCTACGGCGTACTATATATAAGACGTTTTTTCGAATTACATAAAAAGACCTCGAACGATCAAACGGCAATATTTTCAGTGATGAAATATCGTTTAGCGTATTAATTATTATTATAATGACGTTTTCTGTACCGTTTATAGGTCGAAGGTATAATTTAAAATTTCCTAAAAAAATTTCAATTTTTCCCGAGGTCGACTTTTTTGGGAGATGCGATTTTTGAATTTAGGACCTTTTGAGTTTATAATACGGAGTCCGATAGAAGACGTCATATTGGAACTATCTATTACGCTTTAGACGACGTGATCTAACGTAAACAATGGATTCTAATCGCGTAGAGTGATTTATTTTGGCTTTTACGAAACGTCACTATATGTGAGTTCAACTTTAACCGAAGGTAAAATGGCCGTCGTGCAATATTTTTTATTATTTTTTTTAATTTAGTACTTAAATTTTTTATCGAAGAAAATGGAATTTAAAGGAGACTAAAACTATAAAAAATAATTATGTAAAAATATAGTATAGATCATGAAAAAATAATTTAGAATTTAAGAAAAATTAAGACGAAGCAAAAAGATAATATCCCAATATGTGGATGAACTTATTATTAGCTAATTCCTTTACAGGCTTCGATTCCGTAATTATTTTTTTTTTTGGTTTCTTTCGGGAAAAAAACTCCCTAAGGACAAAAAAATTATTTTTCACCATCTCCCGAAAGTAAAGAGTAACGTTATTTCGTGCCCCGAGTGAACCCAATCATACACTCTTTAATTATTTTTTTTAACGTTATTTTTAAAGTGTAGCAAAAATCGCTCAAGCCTATAGGAAATGGGGTCGTGCGTAGTTTTTATAATTAATTTTTGTTTGGTTACCTAAAGGAAAATTAATTTTTCTTCATCTACAAAAGGGGAATTTAAAGGAGACTAAATTAAAAAAAAATAAATAATGGATATTCACTCACACACGCAACTCGCCCTCGAAAAAAAAAACTCGCTAAGGAACGAAAAATTATTTTGCAACATCTCCCGTGAAGTAAAAAGTTACGTTATTTTGTGCCCGATCGAAGCGTAAGTGGGGACTTTTAAGATTTCTTTACGTCAATATTTATATTAGGAATTTGATATTCAGTGCATACCATATATATAAATTGTTTGTTTTTTCTATGTTCTGTTCTTAATTTTTCCTAATTTTCAGTCAATTTTGATCGTGAACTTTTCGTTTTTTTCTCAAAATACGATCGTGATCGTTGTTCGTAATTACATGAACGACCTCGTGGCGGTTTAAATTCGAGCCGGGTTTCCTCTATAGGCGCACTATAGATTAATGGACGGTTCTCGATTACCATAAAAACCGACTCGAACGATCAACACGGCAATATTTTCAGGGATGCATATCGTTAAGCGTATTATTATTATTATATGTTTGCCAGTATCATGGATATTTTATAGGTCGAAGGTAATATAGTTAAATATTTCAAAAAAAACATTTCAATTTTTCCCGAGGTCGACTTTTTGGAGAGTTCGATTTTGATTTGGACCTTTGAGTTATAAACGGTCGATGCCACGTCATCTATTGAACTATTATCTTACGGCTTAACGACAGTTCTCAAGCGTAAAAACACTCGGAATTCTACCCATCGCGTAGAGTGATTATTTTGGGCTTTTACGAGACGTCACTATATGACGAGAACGTTTCCGAGGTAAATGGGGCGTCGTGCAATATTTTTGTATTATTTTTTTTTTAACTTTAGTTACCTCTAAAAAAGTTATTTATCGAAGAAAATGGAATTTAAGGGAGATAAACATAAAAAAATAATTATAATGGAAATAAATGTAATAAAGATTCATGAAAAATTCTTTAAGAATTTAAGAAAATTTAAGAACGAAGAAAAAATAAAATATCTGAATAAATCAAAATATGTGAATTAGCAATTCTTTACAGGCTTAGATTCGTAATAATTTTTTTTTTTTTGGTTTCTTTCGGGAAAAAAGACCTGCTTAAGGAACAAAAATGTTATTTTCACCATCTCCCGAAAGTAAGAGAGTACCGGCTCTATTTGTGCACCGTGAACGTAGGAGGGTACGCTTTAATTATTTTTCTTACGTTATTTTAAAGTGTAGCAAAAAAATCGCTCAAAGCTAATAGGAAATGGGGGTCGTGCGTAGTTTTTATAATTATTTATTGTTTAGTTTACCTCTAAAAATTATTCTTCTCATTGAAAAAGGAATTTAAATGCGGAGACTAAATTAAAAAAAAATAATATATATTATAAAGCACACTCGCCCTCGAAAAAAAACTCGCTTAATGAACGAAAAATTTATTTTGCAATCTCCCGTGAAGAAAAAGTTACGTTATTTTGTCCCCGATAGAAGCGTAAGTGGGGACCTTTAGAATTTCTTTACGTCGATATTTATATTAGGAATTGATATTCAGGTATTCACTTATCACTAATTGTTTATTTTTTCTATGTTCTTTCTTAATTTTTCCTACTTTTCATCATAACTTTATCGTGAACTTTTCGTTTTTTTCTCAAATACGATGTGAAGTTTCGTAATTACCGAGACGATCTTCGGAGGGTTCAATCGAGGCCGGGTTTTCTCTACGGCGTCACTATAATATAATGACGTTTCTCGATTACCAAAAAAACGACCTCGAACGATCAAACGGCAATATTTTCAGGGATGAACGTATCGTTAAGCTTATTATTAATTATATAGTTCCGTTTATTCTGTACCGTTTATAAGTCAATTTCTGTAAAAATTGAGAAAAAAATTTTCAATTTTTCTCCGAGGTCGAATTTTTGGAGATCGATTTTGATTTAGGACCTTTTGAGTTATAAACGGTTCCGATGAAACGTCACTATTGGAACTATTTTTACGCTTAACGACGTTTCTAAGCGTAAAAAATGGATTACCATTAGAGTGATTTATTTTGGGCTTTTACGAAACGTCACTCATGACGAGAACGTTTCCGAGGTAAATGGGCGTCGTGCAAATATTTCTTAATGTTTTTTTAATTTAGTTACCTCTCAAAATATATATATTTATGAAGAAAATGGAATATTAATAATAAAAATAACTATAAAAAATAATTAAATGTAAATAAATATAGTATAGATCTGATAATAATTAAGAATTTAAGAAATTAAGAAGAAGAAAAAATAATATTCAAATATTGAATAACTTATTATTAGCAAATTCTTTACAGGCTTAGATTCCTTAATTTTTTTTTGTTTCTTTCGGGAAAAAAACTCGCTTATGGAACAAAAAATTTATTTTGTCACGCATCTCGAAAAGTTAGAAGTTACGTTATTTCGTGCCCCGAGTGAACCGTAGGAGGGTACCTTTAATTATTTTTTTACGTTATTTTTAAAGTGTAGCAAAAAAATCGCTCAAAGCCTATAGAAATAATTATGTATTAGTTTTTTATAATTAATTTTTTTTAGTTACTTAAAAATTATTTTTCATAGAAAAGTGATTAAGGGAGACTAATTAAAAAAAAATAATAATATATATAAAGCACAACTCGCCCTCGAAAAAAAAAACTCGCTTAAGGAACGAAAAATTCTATTTTGCAACATCTCCCGAGAAGTAAAAAGTTTCGTTATTTTGTGCCCCGATCGAAGCGTAAGTGGGGACCTTTCAGATTTTTTAACGTCGAATTTTATTTAAGAATTGATTATTCAGGCTATTCACATATAATTAATTGTTTATTTTTCTATGTTCTGTTCTTAATTTTTTTCCTATTTTAATCGTGACTTTATCTGTGAACTTTTCGTTTTTTCCTCAAAATCGATAAGTGACGTTTGTATTATCCGAGACGATCCTCGTAGGGGTTCAATCGAGGCCGGGTTTCCTATACGGCGTCACCTATAAATATAATGGACGTTTCTCGATTACCATAAAAACGACCTCGAATGATCAAACGGCAATATTTTATCAGGATGAACTATCGTTAAGCGTATTAATTATTATTATAGTTCCGTTATTCTGTACGGTTTATAAGTCGAAGGTATAAGTTAAAAATTTGAAAAAAAAAAATTTCAATTTTTCCGAGGTCCGATCTTTTTGGAGAATCGATTTGATTTAGACCTTCGAGTTATAAAGGGTTCCGATGAAACGTCACTATTGAAACATTATTACGCTTAACGACGTTCTAAGCATAAAAAATGGATTAACGCGTAGAGTGAATTATTTTGGGCTTTTACGAAACGTCACTAAAAGACGAGAACGTTTCCGAGGTAAATGGGCGTCGTGCAATATTTTTTATTATTTTTTTTTAATTTAAGTTCCGAAGGAGTTTATCGTAGGAAATGGAATTTAAGGGAGACTAACTATAAAAAATGAATTAATGTAAATAAATATAGTATAGATCATGATAAGTAATTAAGAATTTATATGAAAAATTAAGAACGAAGAAACTAAATATCAATATGTGAATAATTTATTATTAGCAATTCTTTAAAGGCTTATATCTATTGTTTTTTTTTGTTTTTTTTTGTTTCTCTTTAAAAAAACTCGCCTAAGGAACAAAAAATTTATTTTTCACCATCTCCCGAAAAGTAGAGAGGTAACGTTATTTCGTGCCCGAGTGAACCGTAAGGAGGGTACCTTTTAATTATTTTTTTAGCGGTAATTTTAAAGTGTGAAAAATCGCTCAAGCTATAGAAATGGGGTCATGCGTAGTTTTTTTTATAATTAAGTTTTGTTTAGTTTACTCTAAAGAATTAATTTTTATAGAAACACTGAATTTAAGGGAGACTAAATTAAAATAATAATATATAATAAATAAGCACACTGCGCCTCGAAAAAAAAACTTAGCTTTAAGGAACACAAATTTATTTTGCAACGTCTCCCGAAAGTACAAAGTTAGTTATTTTGTTGCCGACGATGCGTAATGGGGACTTAAGATTTCTTTACGGTCGATATTTTAATATTAGAATTGATATTCAGTATTCACATATCATAATTGTTTATTTTTTCTAAATGTTCTTATTTTTCCTAATTTTCATCATAATTTTATCCGTGAACTTTTCGTTTTTTTCCGCAAAATACGATAGTGACGTTTCGTCATTACCGAGACGATCCTCGGAGGGGATCAATCGAGGCCGGGTTTCATCTACGGCGTCACTATAATACATAATCGAGCACACACGTTCTCGATTACCATAATCCAAAACACCGACACACCATACGCTCGTCAACCGGCCCGATCCATTCTTCCGCGACCTCAGACAAACCTCTCGTTAAGCCGTATATAATTTCTTTAAGGGTGTGTACTTTGCTCTTTGAATCTTTAAGAACTCATCTTAAATTTCAAATGGAAATGTTTCTTAGTAAATTAACTAGTACTATAGCATCAGAATCGGCGAATGTATCTTATTTCTGTAAAGAACTTTGCCTTGAAACTATTATTCAGCTTTGGCATATTCCTGGATTGATTACAGAACTCTTTTTAAATTATGATTGTAATTTATATTCTTCTAATGTATTCGAAGACCTCACTAAGCTTTTGTCCAAAAATGCCTTTCCAGTCCAGGGACTTTATTCTACTAATTTATTGTCTTTAGAAGCACTTTTAACAGTGATTGATATTATAGATTCTCATTATCCTCAGTATTCAAAACGGAAGGAGAGAGAAAAGAACAGAGGCGTGAAGCAAGATAACGAAAACTTTGCTAAACTTAATAAATATCCAATATCAGTCGTGGCTCCACCATCTTCAGGTTATTTATTGGGCTTAGAATATTTGCAAGGTCAGACACAAATAACTCCTACATTAAAGGCGCGGTTATATGTAATGGGAGATCAAGAAATCGAACGTGAACATCTTTTGGAAATAAAAGAAAAGAAAAAAATGTTAATTCATGGTACTTCTTTATTCAACTCAAAACCAGAAAAAGGGATTCAGTTCCTGCAGAGCCATGGCATTATCGGTCATTCAAATGAAGATATTGCTCTATTTATAAAGGAAAATCCACATTTGGACAAAAAAATAATTGGAGATTTTGTTAGCAAAAAGAAAAATGTTGGCGTCTTGTCAGCTTTTGTCAAATCTTTTAATTTTTCAGGTCTTAGAATTGATGAATGTCTTCGAATATTTTTGGAAGCTTTTCGATTACCAGGTGAAGCACCTCTTATTAGTATCATCATTGAACATTTTTCTTCTCATTGGCATTCGAGTAATGGAAATCAGTTTGAGAAAGATGATGCCGCTTTTACATTGGCTTATGCTGTTATTATGCTTAATGTAGACCAGCACAACCAGAATGCCAAAAAACAAAATATTCCAATGACTTTGGAACAGTTTACGAATAATTTAAGAGGTGTTAATGGAGGAAAAGATTTTGATAAGAAAATGTTGGAAGAAATATATTGTGCCATTCACAATGAAGAAATCGTAATGCCTGCAGAACAAACTGGTATTGTGAAAGAAAATTACGAGTGGAAGTTACTGTTAAAAAGAGGGAATTCTGCTGAAGGAGAATATCTACTCACCAATGGAAATAACTCTTTCGACGAAGATTTATTTACCTTATGCTGGAGTCCAACGGTTGCTTCTCTTTCATATGTTTTTGATAAATCGATTGAAGACTCGTTTCTTCAAAAGGCACTTTCAGGATTTAAAAAATGTGCGTCCATTGCCGCACGATATAGTATGAGTGATGTGTTTGATAATATAGTTGTTTCTTTAATTAAATTTACAACATTAACTACCATTCCTAGTGATTCGCCTGAACAGGCGGCTGTTTGCTTTGGAGATAACATAAAGGCTCAGTTAGCTGCCCTTACTGTTTTTCGCTTGGTAACAACACATGGTGATAATCTGAGAGATGGCTGGAAAAATATTATTGAACTTTTGCTTCAGCTCTTCAAGTGCCGTATTTTATGCTCAGCTTTAATTGAGAGTGAAGATTTCGTGGAGCCAACAGGAAAAGTTAAACTGCAACGAGAAACTCCAGTTAATATTCCTAGAACAGAATCAGGAATATTTTCATCATTGTATTCTTATATAGCATTGGGAGATAGATTCATATTCTTCTTACTATATATATCTCTCTCTATATCTCTCATCGGGGGCGGCGAGCAGTACGCGCGCAGCGTCGAGTAACTGAGGCGCGTAGCGAGGCGTATAGGCTGCGCGGTCCGTAGGACGGAGGCGGTACTAAGCGCGTAGGAGAGCGCGTGTTTATGTGTTTTGTGCGTTACTATATATATGCTTTAGTATATGTACTAGTGTTTTAATGATTTTGATAGCCCGACTGGTTCTGCTTTTTCAATTTATTTACTTTTCATGACATCATATCTTTTGCTTAGTTCTCGAGTGCCAGCGTATATTACTGAGCAGTGACATTCTCACTTTCCGGTATCGTATTACGCTTACTCCTCTACATCTCTCATCTAATATCTTATATATATTCTATCTCTATCTCTCATCTAACTCTCTCTTCTTCTCTCTCTCTCTTCATCTATCTCCTCCCCTTCAGGTACTTCTCCCTCTCTTTATAGCCTCGATATCAGTGACGCTAATCTTTTCATTACTTTACTTATTTAAAATAACTCACTACCTCTAGTGTTTGGATTTTGCCTGATTCTAAATACTCGGTGAAAGGATATTTCTGTTGGTTAATGCTATATATGCTGTAGGGGTACTAGTGTGATGTCATGCAAGAGCGTGGCCACCTATTTATTTTCTGCGTTTTTCTCTTTCATTCCAATTGTGCAGACTCACTCATATTTATTATCACCGCGCCATATGTTTTGGTTCATTCTTACATACTCTAGTAGAGTCTCATTCCTCTACGCATAGTCACTTCTTCACACTAACGGTACACGATCTGCAGCTTCTTATTTCCTGATCCATTACTAAGAATACGCTTGATCTTTTTTTTTCACCTATTAATAGAGCCAATTAGTTTCAAGGGGCGCTCTTATTTGGTGCGGGCTATTGTACTATTGATTTACGTATGAGTTTATAGCATATATATAGTTTAGTAGTTCGGTTTGAAGTTCGGTATTCTAGTATTATACAAGGTATGTATCCCCGCGCAGCTATATTTCAACCATGATGCTACTGTGGACTACCTATTTATGTGACCGGTACCACTCCCAGCTTGGGGGTCTCGATCGCCCGCAAGTTGCTATTAGGTTACGGGTGGGTATGAGTTATTACTCACCCTCACTCGTTGGTTCACCTTGGTTTTACTCACTCACCCTCCCTATATACCTAGTGGTTTTCACCACTCATACATCACGCATCACCCTTGACCTTTACATATTTCCCTATGTTATTTATTTATCATGTGCATTATTCTTTGCCTGTTTATGCTCTGGTTTCTCAATCAAATTTATTACTACGCCGTGTACCGCCGTCCATCCCCATTTTCTGCTGTACTTTTCTGTTATCTTTGGAGTTTGACGCTGTAATTTAATTAATATTATTATCTATCTTAATCTTTAATATCTATCATAATTCTTATATCTCTATCTAATATCTATCTAGCTTATATATTTATCATTTAACTATATACTATTCATTATATTTTCTATATTATATATCTATATATATATATATATCTTACTTCATTTATTACTTATTTTTATTTTATTCATTTAATTGCTTTTTTTTAATCTCTTAATATACTTATTTATCTATTTCTATATATATTGTATTATATATATCTATATATATATCTATCTTACTCTCTATTATCTTATTATAGTAATATATGGTATATCTATATGATTACTCTATCTCTCATAGTATATTCTATTATATATATTCTTATATCTTATCTTCTCATTAACTTACTATATCTACTATTATATTCTCTATATTATTCATCTCTATTACTCTATATATTATAATTATACTATATCTATTAATCATACTACTATAGTCTAATGTACTCTATCTCTCTATCTCATCTTTATTGTACCTATTTCCTACCACTTGTTTCATCACTAACCTACCTGCTTTTCTTAGTTGTACTGCGCTGTACATGTAGCTAGTTCTCGATGTTTACTAAGCTCACTTCTAGGCACTGATCCTCTCATGTGCCACTACTTGCAGGTTCTAAATAATGACGAATATTTGTGTATATTGTGTTATTTGTGGAGACTGAGTGAACTTCCTCCTCAGGCGTGCGCCCGCAAGTGTGCAGAATTTGCATCTAAGAGTACCTTCAAGTGATTGCAAGTTGCTAAAATATATGGGACTATAATGGCAGCTCCATACTTTCTGCTGAGAGATTGCTACTAACCGACTTCACTACATTCCAATACATTCTTAGCGCACGAGTTATACACTCCCTTGTACCCCTCTTTAACACGGCGAGACATATCTACGAGCAGCACACGACTACAACGACTCTCTTATATGAGAGAGGTCACTAAAAATATATTTTTGTAGCTCCACACACGCTCCTCCAACCCTCGATTGCGCTCGATATATTTCTCGTCCAGGTTTGTGGTATCAAGTATTCATCACCACGCAGTGGCCTTTCTTGGCCTCCATTATAGAGGGCGCATTTTGTGATAAATATTCTTCTTCAATAGTTCTACCTTTTGACTGCATGATAAATAGTATTGTTAGATTTTAGCTGGATGTACTGCGCTAATTACTCTGTGAGCTCAACCATGGTACGCTTCGGTAATTCACCGCAGGGATATGTGGGCTGCGATATCAACTCTCATGCATGGTTTTTTTGATTTGTCGCACAATGTGGTCAAATTTATACGTGTCACATCCATTTCAACGATTTGGTCACGACCTCCACTTACTCTCAGCCTAGCGTTCCTCGTGTTTGCCAGAGGAGATCATGTGATTTCTTCACTTTACTTTGCTGAAGCCTATCGGTGTGACTCGATCTCTTACTATCAGCACATTGCATGTGAGAGCAACGGCTGACTCACCGCAAATAGCTTAATAACTGTGTGAGCAGAGTGAGTGATGGTACACACCTGCAGATTTATTTATTGTAATATCTTCCATTAGTGTCGTTTGCTCTCTCTACTATTCTCTGCGTATCGCCCAATCTTATAATGACTGTATGTCTTTTCATCTCATACGGTATCTTCGTCTCTTTCTCCACTCTCTCTCATACTCATCTCATAACATCAGAGATGTTTTCCTCCTTAACTTATCCATTATCTATCCTGAACTGCTGAAATTTGCTCAAATCCAGAAATAATGTTATGTGACTGATTTACCTCATGTTCTACAATCATATTTTTTCTACTAGTACGTCTTTTCATTATTTTTAGTCACTCCCTTTTTGGACCAACATAATCACTATATTAATACATCGTAGCTATTCATATACGTGAAGTAACAGTCTCAGCCTCTCACCACTGTGATTCCCTTTCCATATTTAGTAGTCGCATAATATATCTTCTTTACTTTTGTGCAAGAAGGCAATTAAAGCAAAAGCTTCCATAGTGGAAATAATTATGCTTGTGACTTTTGTGTTTTAGACGATTAAATTTCTAGTTTATGTATTTAGAGATGACTATTCCTTAGTCTTATCTATGTGATAAGTCTTTTGTGTGTGTGTTGTCAGCGTACCTTGTTCTTATAGATTTGCGCCGATATCTTCATCGACTCTTAATCCTTTTATATATACTCTCATTGATATTCTTAGATATCTCCTAGCGTTTATGATACAATCCACTGGCTCGTTTGTAGTACTGGTGAATTATGATAACTCATGTTGTAAAATTTTAGCCAGTTCCTATACTCCATTGCTGTGTGCGTGCATGATTTTATGCCGTGTTAGCTGGCGGATATGTTGAAGCTGACAGTGTTTCTTCATTCTTTGCATATATATGGCTTCGTGTTGTTTTAAAGGATAATTTTCGTGGTGCCATGCTATATACATCTGTTTTATATAACTAACTATAAAGTGCAGAGTGCAACACACAGATGCCCTCTCTCATTCGTTCTCTGAACCGTAGTGTGTACATTATTGTATCATACAACGTCAAAGGATACATACGGAAATTTGACGTTAGTAATATTAAATGCAATATATTATTTATTAAGTTTGCTACTTGTGTGTGTACTCTCTGGTTGATTAGTATCTTTCGCTATTCTATGTGTCTTTTTGGTGTGATTCATACACCTGGAATAGTGTTGGTGTTGTTGGACTGAGTATTCCTCCGGAGATGATTCGGACGCTCTTCTACAATGTCTTTCAGCTCACCGTACATATCAGTTCGTAGTAAGGCTGGAAAGATATACTTATTCAGACGATCGTGCTACCGTTCGTGCCGCCGCTTGCTTTTGTAGCATGGATGACTATTCGTTCGTGCCGCGTGAACGCCACGATATGTAGTGAGTATTATTTCCCTGTCTTGTAAAATGTGAAATTTGCCGTAATGTACTGTTAGTTTTAAACCTGTGAGGCTTAGTGCGCTAATATTTGATACGTTTTAGCTCTTAACATATCTTTTAACTTATAGAGATTTATGCTTTTTCTCTATAAGTGTTTATAATTCTGTGTGTGGTTCTTATATATGTATTGGTTGGTTCCTGCTCATAGGGCTCACAGTAATATAGTTATATATTAACTTTTTATATTATCTCTCTTGTTTATATTTTTAACAGTGGTAAATTTCCTATGTAAATTTTTCTCTTGAAGGGGAGTGATTTGTGCATTGATATTACTTGTACGTCGCTGTGCTATCCTCTAAAACTGCTAATCTGGTTTCGTATAGTCATTATCGCTTTTGTGTGTGAGCATCACTTTGTGTGTCTTACCACAGATTTGTTAAATATTTCTATGATTTTCTCCTTCTGTGTTCAGTAGGTTCTAGTCTCAATATTATGTGGTGTGATACTATTTATGAGGCTTCGGTGTCAGGTATTAACATATATATATATATATATATATAATATATATATAATATTATAGTTTATATAGTATATATATTATATATATATATATATATATATTATATAATATATATATATAATGATATATATATATATATATATATATATATATATATATTATATATATATTATATATATATATATATATATATATATATATATATATATATATTGGAAATATGAAGGGAGAGAAACAAATCGCAATGATATGATACATGTCTTTGATAGATAGTTGTTAAACATATAATACAACTATGAATACAGAGTAATATGGGCAACAATGAATGTTAATAGAGGAATGGGTTTAAGTTAATGTAAACCATACCAACGATGGTAGTAAACTTTCTTATTCGTAGACGATCTACCGTGTGCAATAGCGTCTGGAATATCCCTCATCAAGCTCCAGCAATAGTCGGCCATCATATTTGATATCCCACTTCTCCTGGTAACGTCCTTCCATGAACTTTAGATCTTGAAGGAAGCGTTCACTTTCACCCTGCTCATCACTAACATCTCCTAGGTTATCCGAAATTTTCTTATTTGAGAATGTAAAGTAGTGCAACTTTATCTCATCTCTACATCCATGAGAAGAAAACTTTCTAGGCAGTTCTTTGTACAATGTTAGTGGTTCTTCGGCTTTTCTGTTCCCCAGAAACTCTGTGCTACATCTGAAAAAAGAAATCCACGCTCTTGCCTCTAACACAGTCATTGTTGTAGCAAAGGCACAATTAAACCAAAAATAAAAAGCATCACGGGAGAGTGTCCGTATTCTGTGGCCATCAAAATATCCAACTTTTTTCTTCTCGTCACTCCGAGCAGGAAACGTTGAGCATATATAGCGGAAGCATTCAGCATCATGGTCCAGGGCCTTTCACAAATGTTTCACAAGCCAAAGTTTTATGTGTAAGTGGAGGTAAGATGATGTTTTCTCTCTGTAAAAGTGGTTCACGTACGATGTTTCTGTCACCTGGCGTCACAGGTTTCCCTCGGTGGCCATTCTCATTTTGGTCCAGTGATCCTTTGCCGCCCGGCTGGCCCAATAGCCGCCAGGTATATTTGGTGAAACCTGCTTGCTGACTGGAGCAAAATGTTTACCAATTTTGAAATTCTACGCATATTTACCAATCCATGTACCAGGATATTGTGCCTCTCCAAACTGTCTTGCATTTTTGCATACTCCTCTCTCATCCGTTCCGAGTACCCTACTGGACCGAAAGCAATACTGTTGCCGTTGTGTAACAATACACACTTTAAACTGCTCTTGGAAATGTCAATAAACAGTCGCCACTCACCTGCATCCTATGCCTGGGAGTCCAATAGCGAGTAGTAGGCCTGCAACTTCACTGCAATTATCACAAGGTTTAACCATCTGACTGGAAGCAGCCTCCGCAGCTTCTGGCTTTTCTGTGTACGATAGAAATGTTAGGCTCTTGGGTCATTTTCATGCAACCGTCGAAGCAACAGCTCAGGAAACTTCGCAAATACAACTCTCAATACAAGATCGTTCAGTTCACCCTGGGTGAACATTGACGGACCATCCGCTGTATTTCAGTTGGATGATAGACATCATCCAGGGCATTGGCATCCATACATGTTGACGTACTAAAGTTACCACATGCTTCCCGATGTCGACCGCAGTAAACTTGCTACTATTGTAGATATATGCGGAAGGTAACGTCTATACAGCCTACGTAGTGAGCACATGAATTTTGTCATTCCTAGGGAATATGCAAAAATAGGGATCCATGATTGGCACTAAAAACGGGATGTGATACGCAATCCGAATCATATATATGGAATCAGCCACCTCCCGAATTCTATATATATCTTGCTACAAAAGTCCATCTCAAGAAAAATTTCACCTTTTTTGTTTGGACCAGTGTAAGTTTTTCTTTATTTTTCCCTAAATGGATGACCGGACTTTTGAAATTAAGCTATTCGGCCGAAATAAGCGAAGTGATTATTCGGTTCCGAATATTCGTAATTCGGCCGAATACTTTTAAGCCGAATATTCGGTAATTTCGGTATTCGGCTTTTTCCACCCTAATTCGGCACATCCCTAATATATATATATATATATATAGTATATATATAATTATATATATATATATATTTATATATCTTATATATATATATATATATATATATATATATTGTTAATTGTATATGATATATATAATATATATTTATATATATCATTATATATATATTATATTATATATATATATATATATATATATATATATATGTATATTATATATAATATTAGTATATTATATATATTATATATATATACTTTATATATTTATATATATATATATTATATAGTATATATATATATATACAGAATTCACTTCCCCCTTGGGTTATAAAATGAAGAATAGAAGCTAATTAATTTTAATTGTAAATTTACATGGAAATAAAGAAAAAAACAACACTACACAGATAGTGGTTAAACGTCGAGCTTTCGTGCTCTACTCGAGACACTTCGTCGGGACCACTGAGTTAAACAAAATTTAATTATTACAATTTTAGCTACTTTTTAAATTTGGCTCCTTGGTAACTATTTTCTTTGGGTGGATAGAGTACTTTTACCAATGTTATACTTTTTTCAGAAATTTTCCGAAGGACGATGATTCTTTGAGGTACATATTAATTGTTTCGTCTAGCTGAATTTCACCTATTTTGTTATTGATTAACAGTTGTTGCTGTTCTTGATGATGAAGATTCATATTTTTCTATTTTCTGTGTTTTGAATGTGTTTTATAATGGTGGCGTTGTTTATATTAATTATGTGATTGTTAATTTGTCTATGCTTTACTACGGAGGAGGATTGTTTATCATCCTTTAAATCGCTTTTGTGTTGTTCTAATCTAATGTCGAAATTATTGGTTTCACCTATATATTTATTTGGGCCAATTATTAACCAAGGAATAGTAGTATAAATGCCTGAATCAATGTTTTGGTTGTTATTATTAGTAGGTTTAAGTGACTGTTTAAAGGTTATGTTATTAGATTTAACTATTTTTACGCAATCAGGGATATAGTTACGAATAATATTATTGGGTATGTTAGGTATGGGTAAAATATTTGTGTACTGAGTATTAGTTAAGGTTAATTGTAAATATTTTTGTTTGGCTTTATGATACGACTACGCTCCAGTGTTGCTCCATTGATTTTTTTGGTTGTCTGTCATGCTGTTCTTCTTTGCTTTTTCTTTGGGGTGGCTTTGTCTTCTTAGGGGTGCTGTTTTGGGCATGTGTGGGGTTTTCCGGGTTGCTTTGGCAGGCGGTGGGTTTTAGCGAGTGGCTTGGGCGGGCCGCGCCTGCGTTGTTGTATTGATTCTGGCGTTTTTTTTGTGTTGACTTGGCACTTTCCGTCGGTTTCCTATTTCTTAGTTCCGGTTAGGTTTCATAGAGGTTTTTCTGTTCTCCTTCTTTCGCTTGACTTGTCGTTGTGGTCGTGACATGTCACGTCATTTGCTTTGCTCTTTTTCGTCTGTATCTTGTGGATTGGGTTTCGCATCTTTGTTGGGCTTGGCATTGGGTTTCGGTTGTTTGTTGGTTCGGTTTGTTCGGTTGGTTCATTGTCTTCGGCTTTTTGTGTTGTCGTTCATTCGTTGTTGTGCTTTTTGTCTTCTCTTGGTTAATTGTTTGTCTGGGTCTTGCTGGTCGTACTCGCTCCGGCTTGGTCTTGCCTGTTGCTACGGGGGGTGTTCCTGGTCGCTTTCTCTTTATTTTTATTTATTCTATTTCTTTGAATTCTATTTCTTATCTTTTCTTTTATTTCTTTCATTTCTACTCTTTATTATTTCTGCTATTTTTTTTTCCCGACGGGGTGGGTTTCGTGACGCGTGTGTTTTTGGCTCCTCTCGTGTCAGTGTTTTTGGCCCTGCCCGGTTCGCCGTGCTCTCTCCGGCCATCTGCCTCCGCCACTGCCCTGGCAGCTTTGCTACGACCCAGGGGCCCCCCTCCCGCCCCTCTTCCGCGCGACTTGCCTTTCCTCCCTATGTTCCCCGGCGACTCGCCTCCGGGGGCCCCTCTGTGCGCGTGCATTACGCGCCCATGTCGGGTTTGCGTCCGCGGGCACGCCCGTACGGGGCCCTTCCCCTACTTGCAGCTCGCGTCCGTCGTGTCCGGCCGTCTATTTTCATTTGCCTCACCTGGGCTCCGCGGCCGTTCGTCTATTTTGGTGCCCCCCGCCACTTTGCTTTCCAGTCGAGTATTTTCCCCGCTCCAACAGGCTCTTTGATCGGCTACGTGGCCTGTTAGGCGCTGGGAGTGGGTCGGCCGGGTCATTCGCCAGGTTCGCATTCGTCGCATCCCACGCACGCTCCGGGGGCGCTCACCAGGTCACTGCGAAACTTCGACGGTCTTGTCCTACGGCATTGACGTCCTCACCTCAGAGCGCGAAGCCTGCCTCCCCTCTCCGGGTCGCCGACGCTTTTCCCCCGGTTCGGACCACGCCTTCCGTACGGTCTGCTTCCGCGTGCTCCGTCACAGCCTCTCCACGCAGGGGGGCTTTTTTATTTGGGGGGCCCCCTCTTGCCGGGTCTGGCGCTCCCTTGCCGCTCCGATGGGCGCCCGTCCTGGCGGTTCACCCCCGTGAGTCAGCCCATATTCTTCTTTTTACATTTTTCTTACTTCATTACTTATTTACTTCTTCTTCTTCTTATTATATTCTTTTATTATTCTTATTCTTCTTCTTTCTTCCTTCATTACTTTTCTTTTACTTCATTCTTCCCACTCGCGGCTATTTTACCTGTTCTACATTCCTTATCCACGTCTGCCTTCATCCTTCTCATATCATTACTCACTCCTCTCATCTCTAACTCTCAATCTCCTCCTCCTCTCATCATCAGTTCACTCATCCATCCTCCTCTCCTCTCTCTCTTCTCTTCTCCGCTCCCGTCCTTTTCTTTCATCATATCCACTGCCACTTACTTCTTGCTGCGCTTTTGTTTGCGCACCATTCTGCAGGTTTTGTGCATTGTTCGCGCACCTTCTGCCGATGGCGCCATTGTTCACGCCCCTTCAGTGCGTTTTTGGCCCTTGTTGGCGCACCATTCGTGCCGTTTGACCGCCTTGTTCGTGCCCTTCTCCACCGTTCTCCCCTGGTTCGCGCCCTTCATGCAGCATGGCGCATTGTTTCGGCCCCTTACATGATGTCTGCGCTTGTTCGGCGCCATTCTCACCTTTGGGCTCTTTCCGTTTCTTTGCCCTGCTAGCTTGTTGTTACTCACTTCTTTTTTCCGTTTTTCTTTACTTTCTTTATTTTTTTCCGCTTTTTTTTTTCTCCCCTGGTTACCATTCACAGCTCTCACGTTTTCCTCTTCCTTTTTTTTACCACACTTTTTAATTTTCATTTTCCTTTTCATCTTGTCACACAGCCATAGTCCCTTTATGTCAGTGGTAACAGTCATCTATTGATGAAGGTTACGGTTAGGTTAGGTTTCGGTTAGGTTAGGTTAAATAACCTACCCTCTTTCTTTACCGCTCGTCTTCTGCCAAGGCTTAAACACTATGCATTCCACCTTTCTTGCCAAGGTGTTTCTACTATATCTATCTTAATCTATTATTATATTATATTCTATTATATATATATGATTATATTATCATTATATATTATATATATTTATGTATTATATATTTATATATTATTATATATTATAATAATATATATTAATATATCTATTATTATATATATATATAGTATATCTATATATATATATATATAATATATATATATATAGTATATATATATATATATATATTATTATATATTTTAAATAAGTATATATATATGGGAGGTGTAGAGAGACTCACGCGTTTGTTGGGGACTTCGTCGCCACAAGTAGGGGTACCCATACCAGTCTGCCATGGATTTAACATATTGCAAACATAAACGATAAGGTATTGTTTTAGATTTATAACATCCATTTTAACCGATTCAAACTACAATTTTAACCCCAACCTTCAAATTTTTTTGTTCCTTGATTCCAATTATTTTTAACTATTACTCAAATGCTAAAATTATTGTTTGCATATTTCCTACAAGTTACAAGAAAATAAATTATGGTAAAAGTACTGCTTACCATTATAATTGAGTTACTACTATCTTTTCCTACCAACATTTAAAAAAATTTTTCATATATATAGATAAAGAATGTAGGTCAAGGTTCAAATTTAGCATTTTTATTCTATATCCTGCTAAACTCACCTAAGGAACTTAATTGGATACCTAAGACCAAACCAAACTTTTGTGACTACAACAAGCCTAACCAACTTATTAACTAACTAGCCTAGGCCAACTTAATGAACATACCTACTAACTAACAACATTAATTAACCTAAAGTTAATTAAACCTAGCGCTTAGGCTAGATGAGACTTGTTTTTAAGATAACCTAACCAGCTTAATTAACCAAGACTTAATTAACGTCATCTCGAAAGCAAACTTAATTTGTTCTTATAGCCAAGTCAAACTTAATTCAACTACTAATAACAGCTGAATAAGCCTATCCTAGCTAACCAAACCACTTAATTTAAAAATAACCTAACTAATTAACTTGGAATAACCTACACGAAATTAATTTAACCTAACCTAGCCTAGGCAGAACACAATACCTAGAACATAAGCCTGCCAAACTTTAATCATCCTAACCTAACGTATCCAAATTAATTAGACTAAACTAACTATCCTACCAAAACCTAAAAAATGTTTAAATCTTTAGCAGAAAAAACCTTGACAACAAGCTAAATTTGGCTTTTGATTAACAAATATATATTTTTTTTAAATAAAATAATTCAAAGCGATTATCACATACTGACTAAGTAAATAAATGTGAAATTTTGCTCAATGGGTCAAGAACATCGTGAAAGTTTGCTGCAATGTTCAGGCATTTATAATGTTTACCGAGTTAATTGACTATATTTTTTGCGTCGAATTTTTTCGCTTCTTCGTTCTTCTTCTTCGAAGAAACTCATAGAATAAGAAATTTCATGTTATAAGTAGTGAAGGTCAAATGTGCAAAAATTTCAGAATTCGTTTTATCATTTCTGTGATAAAAAAAAAAAAAAAATAAAAAAAATAAAAAAAAAAAATGATATTTTTTATCTATTTTTCATTATTTATTACTCTATCATCACATACCTTTGCTAATTATTTAGGTTATGAATTATATATTATTATATATATATATATAGTCCGGTCCGAAAGGCACATGCATGTAACTAAAAAACTAGCAACACTATCAGGAAATAAATAACATTTATTGATCGGGCAGACGTTTTTTTATGGAAGAAATTAAACAAAAAATAACGCTTTTGAAATTTAAAATTGT